>JACEIK010001826.1:56503-76427 GCA_018107945.1 Datura stramonium | reverse complement strand
GGTTCATCTCAAAGATAAGGTTTAGCGAGGGGAAGTTACAGACTTCTAGGTAACTAAAGACAGAGTTTTGAGATATAGGGATCGCCTCTGTGTTCCAGACGTGGCAGGACTTCGCCAGTAAATTATGGGCGAGGTGCATTATTCCCGTTACTCTCTTCATCCGGGTTCAACAAAGATGTATCATGATATAAAAGAGATTTACTGGTGGCCGGTAATGAAAAAGGAGATAGCAGAATTTGTAGCTCAATGTCCTAATTGCCAGTAGGTGAAATCTGAATATCAGAAACCCAACGGACTGACACAGAAGATAGAAGTGCCTATGTGGAAATGGGAAACCATTAATATGGATTGTGTGACAGGGTTATGTCGTACCAAGCGTAAATTTGATTCCATGTGGGTGATTGTTGACAGGTAGACGAAATCAACTCACTTTCTGCCAGTCAGGACTACTTTCTCAACTGAGGATTATGCCGAGCTTTATATCAAGGAGGTAGTCAGATTACATGGTGTCCCAATATCTATCATTTCTGATAGGGGAGCACAATTCAGAACTAGGTTCTGGCAGTCTTGCAAGAGAGGTTTGGGAACCCAGGTCAATCTGAGTACGACATTCCATCCTCAGACAGATGGGCAGGCAGAGCGTACTATTCAGACGCTCGAGGATATGTTACGGGCGTGCGTGCTAGACTTCGGGGGCAACTGGGAGGAACATTTACCTCTTATTGAGTTTACTTACAATAACAGTTACCATTTAGTGATTCAAATGGCGCTTTATGAGGCCTTATATGGGTGGAAATGTAGATCCCCAGTTGGTTGGTTCGAGGTTGGAGAAACAGGATTAGTTGGGCCAGATATAATTCGTCAGTCAGAAGAGAAAGTGAAGCTTATCAGAGAACGTATGCTGACATCTGAGAGCCGCAGAAATCTTACGCTGATGTGCAGCGTAGAAACCTAGAGTTTAGTGTAGGAGACTGGGTATTCCTATAAATCACGCCAATGAAGGGCGTAATGAGGTTTGGCAAAAAGAGTAAGCTTAGCCCAAGGTTTACTGGGCCGTATCGAATCCTCCGGAGAATTGGCCAGGTGGCATATGTGTTAGATCTACCTTCAGAATTAGAATCTGTTCACCTGGTCTTTCATTTGTCAATGTTACGAAAGTGTATAGGGGATCCATCCCTAGTTGTGCCGGTCGAGGATGTCCAAGTCACTGAGGAGTTAGCTTATGAAGAGGTTCTAGTTGCTATATTGGATCGACAAGTTCGTAGGTTGAGAACTAAGGATATTTCCTCTGTTAAACTACTATGGAGAAATAAGAATAGAGAGGAAATGACTTGGGAAGCTGAGGACGACACAAAATCCATACATCCTCATTTGTTCCAAGTTTAGCCCAAATTATGCAGTTAAGGTAAGTTATTGATTCAGTCGTTGTTTCATGATTTGTGTTATATATATTTCTTTGTTAACTCCAACCTTATTGTGAAACAGTTGTGATAGTATTATATGAAGTTTCTGTACTGGACTTTTCTACGTTTCAGGATTTTTAGATGGTCCATATTGCAGGGTAAACTCTGTCGAAATTTTTCCAAAATAAGTGGTTACGAGGGTTAGCATCCCTGTAAGCTGAAGTTAACATTCGAGGACGAATGTTTCTAGGGGGGGAAGATGTTATACCCCGTAACTTTCTAATGTTTAAACGACTTATTCGTACATTGGTTAAGAGTTTTAGAGTGAATATGTGCGAGAAAAGGGCCTGGGAAAGGTCAAACGAGCATGGAGTCAGGACTGCGCGGGAGAAGGCCGGGCCAACTGCCCAAAAGAGTAACATGGAACGGACCCCCTCCCTCCGCGTTGGGCTCTGTGGCACGCCCGTAAATCGGCGTGTTGGGGTCCATACCACGGACCCCTGTCCACTGCCTCAAGTATATATAAGTCCCTCCCTTTAATTCAATGTTTTTTCCTAAGTTAACTCACGGCCAGCAAAGGGGTAGAATGAAGGAAATTAATGTTTCTCATCCATTTACGCTGCAAAATGTTGCCCGAATTCAAATTAACTTCGGGTAATGAAGTTAAAGGCTGCAGGGAGCATTGCTACAGTTAGTTTCGCGAAATTCACCCGGCGAATCGTAACCCCGCCGAGCTAAAGTTGTTGGAATTGCTCCAAACTAGTGTAAATACGATCACAGGCTTAAAGTAAGCATTTCTCCCTTCTAGACTTTTGAGAATTTACGAGTTTTCGACCGTGTTCCTTTAACTTGAAATATAGTCAATATTTATATACAAAGTTATCATTTTCTTCGAATTTAGTACTGAAACTAGTCATTTTCTTCCAGTAATAGAATTGCAGTTGAGAAGAGCAGTTGAATACGAGATGAGACTCGCCAGTTAACCAGTAATCAGTGAACGAGGTACGTTAAGGCAGTTTCCCTCAGCAAGTTAGTTACTATAGCATTATAATTCAGTTTAAACCCCGGTAAGACAATCAAAAGTACGTTAATCACAAATGGTTGTTGTTATTAGCTGAGACCAGTATTTTACGTTTGTGGGGATTTGATTTGCCTACATAGCCCTCCATGACCAACCCTAGGGTTATTAGCTGTGTCGACGCCCGCCAGGGGCGAGATTACGTCGCTCCAGAAAGAGCGGCATGCCATCCACGAGGGATGAAGATGGGGTCCGAGGTCCTCATACGACCCATTCCATGGCTGGACCATTATATATATGCTGTATAGGAACCACAACCCCGACGAGCCTGGTGCCCGGGGTGGAGATATCAGGAGTCCACTGGACTTGGACACAGCTATAGTTAGGGGCCGAGAAGGCTCAGTGGCAGACTCAGGGGACTCGTAAGACGGTTATAATTACCAGTTGACCCATTATGCCCTTTTTAGGGGTATATAGATTGAAGTGTACTCTCCAGGGCTTATGGGGGCCCCAGGTGGGTTGTTCTATGCTGGTTGTACCTTCCGGCTTAGGGGGCCAGGTATGGTTCCTGATTGCTTTAGTTATTGATAGACTAGATAATAGAGAATCCAGCTACTCAGGTATGACTCCTATCCCTTTTCTTTCAGTCATTTTCAGTTCTATCTTTTATATTCGGTCATTTACAATTATTGCCTTACATACTCAATACATGTTGTAATGACGCCCTTTCTAGGGCACTGGATTACTTGCCTACAGGTACGGATAAACGAGGAGCAGATCCCCCTTAGCCTCCAGCCAGAATTAGCAGAAGAGTCGGATCCTTTCTTTCGGAGCTTGTGGATAAAAGGTTGTTCTTTTGATGGTACAGTTCATGGGTACGTCGGGGACCTATCCCGACCATCATATTACTCTTAGAGGCTTGCAGATTGTTTTTATTTCCCGGTGGTTAGCTGTTATTGGTTGTGTGGGGCCTATATGTGCTTTAGTTTTTCATGTTGGCCGTGTGGGGCCTTTTTTAGCTGATAGATTAGCGGCCTTGTCGGCCATAGTTTAGCTTAGCACTGGTTTTACTTTACAGTCATAACTAGACATCATGGGGGTCTTGTCGGCCCGCATAGGATTCCTTGTTATTGCCTGGTTTTGGTTAGCTGTTTTCCTTACAGGTGGCTATAAGGCCTTGTTAGCCGAGGGCTATGTTTACAGCCGAGATATAGCCCTTTTTTTCTTGATTTAACAATTAGAGTGAGCCCTGCATTAGAAGTTCTTAGGCTCAGTCAGCTCAGTTAATTCAGATCCTAGTAGGGTGCCAGTCATGCCTCCCAAGGTGGGGCATGACAATCACATGCTTTTATATATATATATATATGTATGTATGTATGTATGTATGTATGTATTTTACTTGAGTGAGCACGCTTACATCCATATATAACATGCACGTGGATTGGAATATGATTGATGTTTTACTCATTGAAGCTCCGGGGGAGTGTACTACTATTTTACTTACTTTCAATTTTATAAAAGATTCGTACCACCTATAAATTCGATCCGAGGTAGGATGCCAGACCAGTTACACTTTACTTTTTTTATTACATTCGAGGTGAGATGCCAGCGACCCGAGGTATCTATCGTGTTTCATTGTTATTACATTCGAGGTGAGATTCTGGGCGGCTTAATATCTTTACTGGGTTAATTTTTATTACATTCGAGGTGAGATGTCGGGTGGCTCGAAGTCTTTGATGGGTTTCATTGTTACTATGTTTGAGGTTAAATGACGGACGAACTGAGGTCATTGCCATGTTTCACTGCTTTCTGCATTGGCCACATATTGCATTGCATCATTCCATACTACACTGCATCACTCTTGTATACATGTGTGTATTTATATTTGTATTTGTGTATTACTATTATTTTCACTTTATCTTTGATTTGTTGCGAATTCCAGGTTAGTTTTAGATAGATCGTTCTTTTCATGTCTTTTATATTATATATTATCTCTGATCTCGGTCGGCCTATGATGCCTATTGAGTACCCCATGTTTTGGTACTCATACTACACTTCTGCATCTTTTTATGATGCATCTCCCAGTACAAGTCACCCTCGTTGATCCTTTGCTCGTTTGTGGATTCTCTTGCTGATTCGAATTGTGGTGAGCTCTTGTTGTTTGGATATTTATTACATTCCATCTTGTATCTCCTGTCTATGTTTTGTATTCGCTAGACAATTGTGTTTCTTTTATATAGCATTATTCTTTAGATGCTCTTGTACTGGTGACACCGGGTCTGGGGTTGGTATCATGTGTATATTGTCTTTTGTTGTTTCCTTAGGGCCCATGTTGTATATTTTGTACCTATTATATGTATATATATATATACTTGGTGGCCCGTTGTTAGTTTACGCATTCTTGTTACTAAGTTGGTCTTTACTTTTAGTATTCGATTTGAGGTTTTGGCTTACCTACTAGAGGGTTGTAGTAGGTGCCATCATGGCCCAATTACAGGTCGTGACATCATTGTATCAGAGCTTTAGGCTACCGGTCTTACCAGTACATGACCAAATGCCTAGTAGAGTCTCGCAGATCGGTACGATGACGTCTGTATCCTATCTTCGGGAGGCTATATGGTAGTTTAGGAAAAATTATATTCTTTTATCCCTTATCGTGCGCATGTGATTCAACTTGAATGTCTAAACTTCTTCTTCCATTCTATCACCGACTGTAAGGACACATCTGCGTATTTGCACACAAACAGTTAGGGTTGATAACACGCTATTTGGAGTAGAAGGTCATGTCAAGGTGAAAGAATTTTTCCATTCTAAGAGATGAGTGGGCAGAGTTGGGCTATTTCACGACCCGAACATAGGCTCGGATCAAGACAGGGGACAACAAACCCCGAGAGGCTTCAAGTCGACCCATGGCATGAACATACATCTAACTCAACATAGATAAGCGGGAGATCATCATAGATAACATAGCGAAAGTCTAAACAATCTCAACATCTGAATACATACATGAATCCAACGCTGAATACATACAATGTCCGAAAAGCCTCTAAACTGATGAGTTGATGGGACAAAAGCCCCAACTAACTCTCTATAGTCTAAAAATTGAAAATTCATCATACAACTAATAAGAAGGGTCCTCTCAAGATGAGGACCCACCAAACGAGGCTGAGGAAATCTAACTCCGAGAATCTGACTAGCGACGGAACTGAGCCTGGATATCGGAGCCTGTATCATGAAATGATACATCATAGAGTATGTGGTCAGTACATGGAATGTACCGAGTATGAAAGGTAAGTAAAATCGCTAAGTAAGTAAAATCTTTAAACATGCATAGTATAAAACATAATCAAGACAAGAATTTTGAAGTAGGGCTTGCATGCTATTACTGAAATCATGATTTGAATATAACTGAAAAATCATAATTAAACATCATAATTTAATCGAATGACCCAAAGCTTTAAATTGATAATCATAAGTAAAACTGAACATTAGGTCAAACCTGCTGAAAACATAAAATCATGACTAATGTACATGCATAACTGAAATCATGAGGAACAATGGGAGACTAGTCATATAACTAAGATTACCACGATAGAGCTTACGTGGTCCCGACTATCACACTTAAGTGGGAAGTGCTGTCCAAAGCTTTGCAAGGGCTAAGGACGCTACCATGATATCGATATCAAGCTCAAGGCTCCTTGGGGGCAGGGGAAAGCTCCAAGGGGAGTCTCAAAATATAAAACTAAACCTTTGTTGGTGTGTAGTTCTAAGGCACAGGGTTGACTAACCCTTAGCCTACTGGTGCTAGACACTACTCCCAAAAACATGCATATGCTCTCCATCGTTTTTCAATGAAGTTGACCATCGTCTAGTGACGAAACTGAATAATAATATACATGCATAATCAGAAATCATAACATGAGGAGCCTTGGCTCAAACCATACCACAAGCTGTAAATAATGGGAATCTTGACTCCAAAACCATGTGGTAAGCTAATTCATGAAATCATAAAACATACTTGATCATATGGGTTAGCCCAATATTTAAACATGCCTGAAATCAACTTAATTCACTTTGAAAACATGAACATAGACATGGGTATTTCGAAATCATGCTTCCTTCATAAACATCTCATCCTACTTTAACATATAACTCATAGATCTCAGCTTTCATGATCATTTATGGATGGGAATCATAGTTTAGAAAACTTGAAAACATAATTTATAACTTAAAACATTGTAAAACCTGCCCATTAATCATAATTCATCATTTAAAACATACTTAGATCGTACCCATAATTAAAACTTAGGAATTCATGCATTAGGTAAAAACCTCATGGAATCATCAATTAGAACATCATGAATTGAGAAGGAATTGGGCATGGGTGTGGAAAAAGCACCCATTCATAACCTTACGTACCTTAATAGACCTAATTTCACAAATTCTTTGATTTCCCAAGGAAGAATTGAGGAAGAACTTTGAAGAACTAGCCTTGATCACCTCTCAAACTTCTAAACTTGCATGCATGAATTAGGATAGGCTTAGAATGACTTAACCGTTCTTAAAACACTCTATTCTGACCTTAAAACGACGTAGTTTAGGCCTTAGGAATATAAGAATTACCGAAAATCCCTTACTAAACTTGCAGGGAAAAACAGACTGCCAGTCCCAATAAAGGACTAGATGAGTCATCGTCACTGGCCACGACTCGTGGTCTGCAGTTGTCGGCTTCACTAGAAGTTGCATACTGATAGGCACCACGAGGTACTCAATGACTCGTTACTGGTGACCGTAAGTCATCACTGTAATTTCAAAACAAATCACTTGCAGTCACCACAGGGGACACCACGACTCGTGGTGCACACGACGAGTCGTGGTGACCGATCCATTAGGTCCACTGCCTAAATTTTTCCAACTTTCATCTAATTCGTGACCACGACTCACATGACATCCCGTGGTGTTAACCATAACTCATGGTCACACCTGTGGCCAATTCAAAATTCCAAATTTCAATCGAAGTCCTAGTTTCTCCCCACAGGTAACTTAACGACTCGTGGGGTTCCTAACGGATCACTAGACGACTCATCCTGTGACCTGATGCAGAAATTCTTGTTTTCTCCATTTCAACTCCCGGGTTTGACCTTAGAGATTTCGAGGTATAACAATAACTCCCCCTTGTGAACATTCATCCTCGAATGTTAAAAATCATACAAGAAAGAAAAGAAATGCATTCATCATACTCAAATACTGAACATACATGCTAAAACTGATAGAGAGATTGACTCTGATTTGAACTACATGACTGAACTGAATTGTCGAACCACATATACATCCTTTTACATGAAAGAAACTGAGGTACATGAGCTGAACATGAAATTTAATAGAGTATTAAGGAGGAAACTGATACCTCAAGCTGAAACTGAGCCGAAAAGAAATAGATGTGGGTATTTAGCCATCATATCTGCTTCAACTTCCCATGTAACTCCCTCAACATGCTGATTCCTCCATAAAACTTTAACTAAAGCTACTTTTTTATTTCTTAACCTTCGAACCTAACGATCCTATATCTCTATCGAAACCTCTTCATAACTAAGGCTGTTTTCATATTGACACTATCCACCAGAACAACTAGAGCTGGATCACCCAAACACTTCTTTAAGAGGGATACATGGAAAACAGGATGGACTGAAGTAAATTTTGAGGGAAACTCCAATACATATGCTACCTTGCCAAACCGTTTCACAATTCGATTTGGGCAAACATAATGGGGACTGAGTTTTCCTTTGTTTCTGAACCTTATCACTCCCTTCATGGGAGACACCTGTAGAAACACCCAATCATCGACTCCAAACTCAAGTTCTCTCCTCCTCACATCTGTATAGGACTTTTAGCGACCCTGAGTTGTTTTCAACCTGTCCCATATAAGCTCAACTTTCTGCATGGCCTCATGGACTGAATCTGGACCCATCATCGCAGCTTCATCGACTTCAAACCGACCAATAGGCGATATATAACTCCACCCATAGAGATCCTTAAATGGAGCCATCTGAATGCTGGAATGGTAGCTATTGTTATACGCAAACTCGATGAGAGGCAAATGGTCATCCCAACTACCCTTGAAGTCAATCACACACGCTCTTAGCATGTCCTCGAGAGTCTGAATCATCCGCTCTACCTTACCATCGGTTTGTGGGTGAAACGTTGCGCTAAGCTTGACCTGAGTACGAAGTCCCTTTTTGAAACGATCTCCTAAACTAGGAGGTAAACAAAGTACCTCAATCTGATATGATGGACAATGGCACTCCATGCAACCAAACTAACTCCCGAATGTATAATTTAACATAATCCTCTGCCAAATCAGTAGTTTTGACTAGTAGGAAATGAGCTGCTTTGGTCAACTTGTCCCCAACCACCGAAATGGAGTCATACTGTCGACGAGTGCGAGGCAACCCTGTGATGAAGTACATATTGATCTCCTCCCACTTTCAAGTAGGAATACTAATTTTTTGAAGCACACCTCTCGGTCTTTGATACTCCACTTTCACTTCTTTATAATTCGAGCACTTAGCTACAAATTCTGCAATGTCCTTCTTCATGCCATTCCACCAATAGACTTCCCGTAGGTCACGATACATCTTGGTGGCACCTGTATGTATGGAATATTTGGAACCATGAGCCTCATGGAACATCCAATATCTCAAATCATCAACATTCGAAACTTACAAACGACCCTAATATCGAAGCACACCATCTCCCCCTTTGGAAAAGACCTCTACCTTCTAATTCTGAAAAACTTCCTTTAACTTTACGAAAATAGGATCCTCGTTTTGTCTAGCTTTTGCCTCAGTCATCAAGGATGATTTTGATCCATCCTGAACAATAACACCACCATCGGTTGAGTCAACCAAATGAACTCCCAACCGTGCAAGCCGATGCACATCCTTCACTAGCTCCTTCCTCCCCTTATCTACATGGGATACACTCTCCATAGAAATCCTACTAAGGGCATCTGCTACCACATTAGCATTGCTCGGATGGTAAAAGGAAACTCATATCAAAATCCTTGTGTAGCTCCAGCCACTGTCTTTGATGCAGATTTAGATCCTTTTGGGTAAACACACATTGTAGGCTTTTGTGGTCCGTAAACACATCTACATGGACCCAATACAAATAGTGTCTCCAAATCATCAAGGCAAATACTACCGCCGCCAATTCAAGATCATGAGTCGGGTAATTCTTTTCATGAACCTTCAGCTGCCTGGAAGCATATGCTATGATCTTACCATGCTGCATCAACACACAACCAAGGCCGGTCCTCAAAGCATCACAATATACCACAAACCCATCAGTACTTTCAGGTAGGGTTAACGCTGGTGCTGAGATAAGTTAGTCTTCAACTCTTGGAAGTGCCTCTCACAAGCATCTGACCATTGGAATTTCACTTTCTTTTGGGTCAATTTGGTCGATGGCGCTGCAATAGATGGAAACCCCTCAACAAATCTATGATAATACCCAACTAAACCCAAGAAACTCCTGATATCTGAAGGATTCACCGGTCTAGGCCAATTCTTCACTATTTCTATATTTTGAGAATCAACCTTTATACCCTTACTTGACACCACATGGCCCAGAAGTGCCACTGAGTTCAACCAAAACTCGCACTTGCTGAATTTAGCATATAATTCGCGATCCTTGAGAGTCTATAGCACCACCCTCAAATGAGCAGCATGCTCCTCCTCGCTCCGAGAGTATATAAGGATGTCATCTATGAACAAAATCACGAACATATTCAAGTACTTCTTGATCACCCTGTCATCAAATCAACAAAAGCTGCAGGAGAATTCGTTAGTCCAAAAGACATAACTACAAACTCATAATGACCATACCTAGTCCTGAAGGTTATCTTCAGAATGTAACTCTCCCGAACCCTGAGCTGATGGTAGCCGGATCTAAGATTGATCTTTTAAAAACACTTAGCACCCTGAAGCTGGTCAAACAAATCATAAATCCTAGGAAGAGGATACCTGTTCTTGATGGTGACCTTGTTCAATTGTCGATAATCAATGAACATATGAAGAGAACCATCTTTCTTTCGAACAAAGAGAACTGCTGCACCCTACGGGGATTTGCTAGGTCTGATGAAACCCTTTTCTAGGAGGTCTTTCATTTGTTCCTTCAACTCATTTAGCTCAACTAGAGCCATTTTGTAAGGAGGAATGGATGTAGGTTGCGTATTGGGAAGAAGGTCAATACCAAAATCAATCTCCCACTCGGGAGGAATTCCCAATAGATCATCTGGAAACACTTCTAGATATTCACATACTACTGGAAATGATCTCAGACATAACATCCTTAACCCTAACTAGATGGTACACGCAACCCTTGGAGATCATCTTTCTGGCCTTAAGGTAGGAAATGAAATGACCTACAGGCATAGGTGAACTACCCTTCCACTCTAAGATTGGCTCACTCGAAAATCTAAACTCTACCGCCCGGGTTCTACAATTAACTGAGGCATATCATGCAAAAAACCAATCTATGCTGAGAATAACATCAAAATTGGTCATGGATAACTCTACTAAATCTGCTGAGGTGATTTTCTGAAGGACTGTGATGGGGCAATTTCTATACACCCATCTAGCTATAACTGAATCACCAACTGGAGTAGAGATCGAGAAGGGTTCTGATAGGATATCAGGACTTACTCTGAAACTACTAGCAACATAGGGCGTCACAAAAGATAAGGTAGCCCCTGGATCTAACAATGCATATACATCAATATGGAATACTCGTAACATACCATAACTACATCCGGGGAGACCTCCTGCTCTTGGAGGGATGCTAGGGCATAAAATCTATTTTGGCATTGTCCGCTACCTGTACTACCAAATGATCCCTGTTGAGATAGGCATGATGGTGGAGCTGCTGAAGCCTCGGCCCCTATCATGACCCTTTCTAGATGCTGGACTATCCCTAAGTATGTGTCTGGGCTCCCCGCACTCAAAGCAAGCACTTTTACCCGCCAAACACTAGCCTGTGTGTCTCCGACCACATCTGCTACACTCTAGAGGGCTAGTCTCAGTGGGTCTACTACTCTAACCTCTCGAGCCTTAAGCTCGTCCCCTCTGATCGCGCCTGGACCTGGATGGCACACTCATGCTAAAGGCGCTGGGGCAGAAGATCTCTGGTGGGATTGCTGACGGTGCCCACTAGACCTCTGCTGGGAAATCCAATGCTATCAGTCCTAGCCCTCTTGGCCTCCCTCTCTCGCTCACTCATCTATATCGCCTCTATCTACTTGGTATATAGGACTATCCGAGCAAAGTTAATATCCTGGAGAAGGATCCTTGCAAGATGAGGACTCACCAATCGAGGCTGAGGAAAGCTAACTCTTAGAATCTGACTAGCGGCTAGAATGAGCCTGGATATCGAAGCCTGTATCATGAAATGATATAGCATAGAGTATATGATCAGTACGTGGAATGTACCAAGTATGCAAGGTAAGTAAAATCGCTAAGTAAAATATTTAAACATTCATCGTATAAAACATAATCAAGATAAGAATTCTGAGAGTAAGGCTTGCATGCTATTTTTGAAATCATTATCTGAACATAGCTGCACATCATAACTTAATCGAATGATCCAAATCTGAAAACTGATAATCGTAAGTAAAACTAAACATTGGGTCAATCCTACTAAAAACATAAAATCATGACTAATGCACATGCATAACTTAAATCATAAGGAATAATGGGAGACTCATCATATAACCGACATTACCATGATAGAGCTTACATGGTCCCATCTACCACACTAAAGTGCGCAGAGCAGTCCAAGTCCTTACCAGGGCTAAGGATGCTTCCATGATATCGATATCAAGCTCAAGACCCTTGGGGGAAGGGGAAAGATCCAAGGGAGGTCCCAAAATATAAAAGTAAACCTACGTTGGTGCGTAGTTCTGAGGCATAGGGTTGACTAAACCTTAGCCTACTCGATGCTAGACACTAGTCCCAAAAACATGCATATGCTCTCCACCATTTTTCAACGAAGCTGACCATCGTCTAATGATGAAGCTAAATAATAATATACATGCATAATCGAAAATCATAACATGAGGAGCCTTAGCTCGAACCATACCACCAGTTAAAAATAATGGTTGTCTTGACTCCAAAATCATGTTGTAAGCTAATTCATGAAATCAACTTAATTCACTTTGAAAACATGAACATAGACATGGGTATTTCGAAATCATACTTCCTTCATAAACATCTCATCATACTTGAACATATAACTTATAGATCTCAACTTTCATGATCATTCATGGATGGGAATCATAGTTTAGAAAACTTGAAAATATAATTTATAATTTAAACATTGTAAATCCTACCCATTTATCATAATTCATCATTTAAAACATACTTAGATCTACCCGTGATTAAAACTTAGGAATTCATGCATTGGGTAAAAACCCCATGGAATCATCAATTAGAACATCATGAATTGAGAAGGAATTAGGCATGGGTGTGGACAATTGCACCCATTCATAGACTTACATACCTAAATAGACCTGACTTCACAAATTTTTGATTGCCCAAAGAAGAATTGAGGAAGAACTTTGAAGAACTAGCCTTGATCACTTCTCAAACTTCTAAACTTGCACGCCTGAATTAGGATAGGCTAAAAATGACTTAACTCTTCTTAAAACACTCTATTATGACCTTAAAAAAATGTAGCTGAGGCCTTAGGAACATAGAAATTATGAAAATTCCCTTAATAGACTCGCATGTAGAAACAGACTACCAGTCCCAGCGAGGGATCGGAAGAGTCGTCATCACTGGCCATGACTCGTGGTCTACAGTCATCGGCTTCACTGGAACTTGCATACTAATAGATACCACGAGATACTCAATAACTTGTTACCAGTGACCACGACTCGTGGTCACCTCCCGTCACCCTCACTGCCAAAGAAATCACCTGCGGTCACCACGGGGGACACCACGACTCTGATGGACCCAACGAGTCATGGTGACTGATCCATTAGGTTCACTGCCCAAATTTTTCCAACATTTATCCAATTCTTGACCAGGGCTCACATGACGACCCGTGGTGTTGACCACGACTCATGGTCACACCCGTGGTCATTCAAAATTCCAAATTTCAATCCAAGTCCTAGCCTCTCCCCATGAGTCACTTAATGACTCGTGGGGTTCCTGGCGGGTTACTAGATGACTCATCCTGTGACCTAGTGCAAAAATTCCTGTTTTCTCTATTTCAACTCTCGGATCTGATCTTAGGGCCTTCGGGGTTTAATAGGCCACATCTATGATTCAAAGACGGATTGAGTGAAGTTATGGTTTGGAATCTTCAGTTGGTAACATTTGTGGAATAATATGAACAATGTTGTGAAGAACTGGATGATTGTCATATCTTCCACGAGTAGCTACTCAGCAAGGGAAGGAGTGCAGAAGTGGAATAGCCTATAATCGAAATAAAGTCAACAACCTATGATGGTATGATTAGAAGGATAACTAGGTAATAAGAAGGGTGACTTTAATGACTATAATTAAGGAGGTTTGGCATAACAAGGATGGGTTTCTTGAGGTATAATGAGAACAAAAATGCTTCAACAAAGATTAGAATTTCTACTACAGTCTTATGAAATTTATGTATCAATAAGGATTTGATAGTCCGCTGAGGTTATCTATACTAATATACTAAAGAAGGGTTAAAGTTATGGAGGACCAGTCGATCGGGTAAGAAGGCATGTTGTAAGAAAAGGGGTTTCTTAGAACAAGGCTTGAGGTGATATGACTATATTTGGGGGGGTTTGTATGAATAGTATTCCATCTAACTCACGAAGTAGAGGTATGATAAAGAAAATTTGAAACTTTGAGTTTGACTATAAGATACTCACAACGTTACAATGTCTACTTGATTAGAGTATGAGGCGTGGTTCCATGAGCAGGCTAGGCATGCTGCTATGATTATGCCGACAAGGCACGAGTGGGTTTGCAGATTTATCAGGGGTTTGACTTTACCACTCTATATCGCGACAAAGCAGATATTGGCATTTGGGTCTAATTTCCTTCAGGTTGTGGATCATGCGCAGACTATTAAAGGGATACGTCGCAAGGCCTATGAAGGCAAAAACAAGAGGCCCTGCCACCAATATAATTTTAATGGTTCTCAATCCCGAGGTAGAGGTTTGTATGGTAGGGGTTTCCCTCAGCATCTCCAGCCTATTAGGCCCATTCATGTAGCATTAAAGATTATAGTGGGTGGTAGTTCAGTTTAGGTGGTCATGGCGGACATAGCCACATGTATTCTTTTTAAAGTAGACCAGAGGCTGAGGCCTCAGGTGTGTCATCATAGGTACAATCTCCGTTTGTCACTAGCCAACTTCCATATTATTTGATCCGGGGTCTACATATTCTTATGTGTCTGTTTCATTTGGTACTCGTCTGGAGTTACCATGTGAGCCATTTCCTGTGCCTATATGTGTAGCTACTCCCGTAGGTGATTCATTAGTAGTGGATCATGTTTACTAGTCTTGTGTGGTGACTATCATGGGGTAATACACTTGGGTAGACCCTGTTGTCCTAAATATGGTCGACTTCGACATGATTCTATGCATGGATTGGTTGTCCCTTTATCATGTAGTCTTGGATTGTCTTGCCAAGACTGTTACCTTGTGTATGCCTAGTATCCCTCTAATTGTGTGGAAGGGCACTGATGACCATGTGCTGAGGGGATTTATATCATTTCTAAGGGTGTGACTGTTTATAAGGAAGGGATGTCTGGCTTATCTTGCTTATGTTTGTGACATAGTGCCGACACACCTTCACTTAAGTTAGTTCTTGTGGTTTGCAAGTATTCTAATGTATTTCCTACTGATTTACCTGGACTTCCGCCTGATCGCGATATTGACTTTTGCATAAACATTGAATCAGGTATTCAACCTATTTCTGCTCTGCTATATAAGATGACACCAGTTGAGTTAAGGGAGCTAAAGGAGTAGCTTCAGAATTTTCTGAGTAAGGGGTTTATCAATCCTAGAGTAACTCCGTGGGGTGCTCCTGTTATATTTCTAAATTAAAAAAATATGGCTCCTTATGCATGTGTATTGAATACAGGCAGCTGAATAAGGTGGCCATTAAGAACAAGTATCTGACGACGTGCATTAAAGACTTGTTTGATCAACTACGGGGGTTAGTAGTGGTTTCTAAGGTAGATTTGAGATCAGGTCATCACTAGTTGAGGATCAAGACTACGGACATTCCAAAGACTGCCTTTAGGACTCGTTATGACCACTACCAGTTCCTAGTCATGTATTTTGACTTGAACCAATACATTGGTGATTTGAGGTATTATTTTGGTGTTTCTATGTACTCTTCGTGAGAAAAATTTATGATGAGTTGTATCTATGATGTGACTAATTTTAAAGGGTGTTTATTTTTTTGTAAGGTTATGGGTGCATCATTAGAAAAGGGAACTTAAATTTAGAGGAACGTGATTACTTGGGCCTTGTTCAAATTATGGTGATATTATCATATGTTGATCATATTAGGTGTAAATTGTTGAGTATGCTTGGAAGAGAAATCCTATGAATATTTTTATCTAAAGGTTATGGTAAGATCCATGTTGGTTTGAATTTGGTAGTTGGTAAACTTCAAATTTCAATTGACTGACATGATAGGATCAATGGGAAGATAAATTGTGGTGTACCAAAGGGCATGGTAACATGGCGTCCTTAGGTGAATAAGCTAAAGTTGATCAGGTAAAGGGGGTTATCTATATGGTTTGGATGAGAAATCATGTTTTCTGCGGTGAGGCAACATTTGTGGTATTTGACTATATTGGAATATCGATTGGTAAGATAAAAAGTTTTGAAATTGCGGTTATGAATGACTTGGAATAACTTGTTCATAAAAAAGGCACATGAATCATGATAATTGTTACTTTTGGGATTATTGAAGGGCGTAACTGGGTGTTGCTCTCAATGATTTGTGATTAAGATATATGAGGTATAAGGCCCCAAGCCTTGGGTTTAAGATTTTAGAGTGGTAAATGAATTAAAGATAAGCACAAGAGGATCACATATTTGATACCTTGAATTAGTCAAGTTCCATGAAGTTCTACAACAATTGCATGATTAGTATAAATCAAAAAATGTAAAGAAAGAAGATGACAAATATAGATCCTTGGTGTGGAGTTGATGATTTTGTGGATTTCATCCTTTGAGTTCAGGAATGACAACACAAGGTGAAACATTCATGAGTGAAAGTTGGAAGGAGTCAACATAAACTTATAAAGGGCTAAGTAGTGATTTTCTTAAGATTTAAGGTCAGTTGGGGTAACTATTGGTGATATGGGGATTCTGACGTTCCTAGTGGCAGAGGAGAGACCTTTGGCTTCGGACATCCAGTCCTTAGCTAATAGGTTGGTTAGACATGATATTTCCAAACTGGGGCAGATTCTTGCTTGTATGGACTCTAGATCTATGTTGTTGAAGCAGATTCAGGAAAGAGTGGTTGAGGATGGTTTGAGATAAGGTGTTGAATGGAGAGGCTAGGAAGGCAACCTTAGATCCAAAGGGTGTTTTAAGGATTTAAGGTTGTATCTCCGTCGCTAGAGTTGGATATTTTGTTAGACTAATTATGGAGACTACCCATTGTTCTAGATATTTTATCCACCCAAGGGCAGCAAAGATGTACAATGACTTGAGGAAGCATTATTGGCGGTGTAGGATTGAGCGATATATCTCAGATTTCGTATCTAGGCGCTTGAACTGTCAGTAGGTGAAGTACGAGCACCAAAAGCCAGGTGGATTGACCCAGAGACTACCCATTCTTGAGTGGAAATAGGAGCGGATAGTTATGGACTTCATGGTAGGCTTGTCACGTACATTTTAGATATTTGATGCTTTGTGGGTCATCATTGATAGATTGACCAAGTCTGCTCACTTTCTGCCCGTGCAAACGCTATAAAGTTCAGAGAGGTTGGCTCAGATATATATTTGAGAGATTATCCATTTGCACAGGGTTCCCATTTCTATCATCTTTGACTGTGGTACTTAATTTACATCATGTTTTTGAAGGTCGATTCATAGAGAGTGGGGTACTCAAGTTGAGCTTATCACATCCTTTCATCCAGAGACTGATGCTCAGTCTGAGCATAACATTCAGGTCCTAGAATATATGCTTTAGGCATGTGTGATTGATTTTGAAGGTCAGTGGGACTAGTTCTTGGCTTAGGTAGAGTTTGCATATAATAATAGCTACCATTCGAGTATTCAAATGGCGCCATTCGAGGCATTGTATGGTAGGAGGTGTAGGTCTCCAGTTGATGGGTTTGATGTTTTCGAGGTTAGACTTTCGGGCACTAACTTGTTGCGTGAATCTATGGATAGAGTCCGGGTGATTCAAGAGAGACTTCGTACAACACAGAGTAGGCAGAAGAGCTATGCTGATCAAAGGGTTCGAGACTTGGAATTTATGGTTGGAGATATGGAGATAGGTTTTTCCTTTGTGTGTCACCCATGAAGGGAGTGATGTGGTTCAGGAGGAAGGGTAAGCTTAGCCCTAGGTTCATTGGTCCATTTGAGATTCTGCGGCATATTGGGGAGGTAGCTTATGAGTTAGCCTTGCCTTCAGCTCTTTCAGGTGTTCACCGTATTTTGCATGTGTCTATGTTGAGGCTTTTCATTCCAGATGAGTCTCACATGCTTCAATGGGATTCGGTTCAGCTTGATGAGTCCTTGGCTTTTGAGGAGGAGCCTGTGGCTATTCTAGACAGGCATGTTAGAAAGTTGAGGTCAAATGAGATTACATCAGTTAAGGTTCAATGGAGGCATCATCAAGTCGAGTAGGCTACTAGGGAGACCGAGCTCGACATGCGGACTAGATATCCTCACCTTTTCGAGTGTTAAGGTACTTCCTGGTTTTTATCTTTCAAGGAGGAAAGTTCTTTTAGTAGTAGATGTTGTACTGACCCTCCTGGTCATTTCATTACTTTTGTGCATTTTTATCATTTCGACCCTCCCCTTGACTTCTGCATTGCTCTTGTGACTTGCGGAGATGGGTAGCATGGTTCCCAAAGTATTCGGGCAAGTTTTGAAAAGATTTCCTAGTTTTGGAGTTTCTAGAGTCGAAATAGTTGACTTCGGTCAACAATCTTAGTAATCGATCTCGAATGAGAATTCCGTCAGTGCCATTAGCTCTGGAACATGGATTATAGGCTAGTAGGACCTTTAGTTTGGGTCCCAAGGATTTTTGACTCATTTTGGGCATTTAAATAGTTGTTGTTAATGTGGTTAAAGTGTTGATTTTGGTGTTTATCTTGTCAATACAACCTTCAATTGTCGTTTCATCGATTCCATTGAGTCCGTAATGATGTTTCCACTTGGAAAACATATAAGGTTTGCATTCACGGCACTACAAATGAATTTTGGGGGTCCGTTTGAAGTTTGAGCTATGGCTGGCGCCAGGCAGTCCGCTATAGCAGATAGAGAACGCTGTAGCGGATCCGTCATGGCGGTCCAGAGTCTGTTGCAACGAAAAATCAATACATTTATGGGTAGATCAGTTACCTTTCAGCTCATTTCAACCAAAACTCGACCCACCATTGTTGAGAGCTCTAGGAGTAGCAATTTCTACCATTTCTTGATGGATTCTTAGGCAAATAGGTAAATATTCTTTCCCTCTTTATTCCTTAGCTAATTATAGATTCTTTTGCATGTTTAATTCACGATTTTGATCTCCAACTTCTAGAATTTCTCTTTTAATGATCTTGATATTTCTGGGCTAATTTGTGCCCTGAAAGGAGCTCCGTTTTTAGCCAAATTTCGGGTATAAGTTCCTGAACCTTCGAGGAACATAATGTTGTAATTTATTTTAGATTTCATTAGCAGGCCCTGAGGGTCGATTTTTGACACGAATTTCATCCCAAATTAAAAAATGTCAATATGGGTATCGTTAGCCTTGTTTTTATGAATAGATCATGTTTGTAATATTATGGTAGCGATACGAGGCATTGCGGAAGGTGAAAGCTTCCAAGTGACTATTCGTGGCTTGACGTTCAGTTGTGAAGTAGGTTACGGTTTTCTTTCTTTAGACTTGGATTAGTTTTGGTAGTATATTTTATAAGTTTCATGATATTAGGGTGATTTGCTAGTTAGAATTAGGTTGTAATGATTATATGAGTTATTGAAAAAATTTCAAGGATTTTAGAATAGTAATCCCTTATAAGCATTAGTTTAGGTTGTTTGTTGCTATATTCTGAATATGTTTGGGATCCTTAGGCTATGTTAGGAGTGGTTTTCATAGTAGAATTAGATAAGAGGTGTTTCCTTTGGGTTTTTTGGGTCGTTATCAATTTTTTGGACTTGTTATCGCTTTACTTTCCCCGTTTTTGCCTCTGTTATGAGATTGTGGGCCTGAGGCCGTGGCTTTGGAGTGGCTGAACTCTAGGTTAGTATGATTGTGGTGTAGAGGGTGATTTACCC
>JACEIK010001826.1:0-49188 GCA_018107945.1 Datura stramonium | reverse complement strand
GTACGACTCGTGTTACGAGTCGTTGTCAGGGCTAGAACTATTTTTTAGGGAAAATTCAACTTTTCTACAATTTTGGACCCTAATCCACGTCATTTTAGCTTCAGTTTTAGACGTTTTAGTTGGGGTAATGGGTTCTTTCCCTCATTCCCCACTCAGACTTCCAAAAAAATTACGCAGAGTTCCTCTCAGAGAAGTTCAGGGCATCAGCTAGGGTAGATAGTTCTTCAATTTCAAAGAAATTTTCTCTTAAATTTTCTTCTAGTATGTGGAAATTCAACAAGGGAATTGTTCTTCCCTTGTATCCCGAAAAACCTCTACTATATTCTATCAGTTTTTAGCCTTGAATTTTTTAGTACAAGATGTTGCATGTCATTGTTCGTTAATTTATTATAAAACGATATCACCGTTACTATTGATATGATTTTCCAGCTGTTTGTACAAAAATTTCCTTGAATCTTGAAATAGTGAATTCCAGTCCAAAATTTCGGGAAAAGATTAGTGCATATAAATTTCTGTTTGTTGAATGAAGTATGTTTTGGGAAGAATTTCCTTGAAATTTTAATACTTAGACGATGAGCAAAATATCTTATGTATGAGAAAGATTCTAGCCTTGTCAGATGTTACTTTCTCTTAAATTCTTAAGTGGTTGCCATGCTATGAAATTCCAATGTTTTCAAAATGAGTTGAAATTTCTATTAGCTGCTCAGTAGTTCAGTTTAGTAAAAATGTAAGATTCCTTCAGAACTATTCAGAAATTGTCAACCGCTTGGTTTGACTTTAGATTTCCCCGAGGCGTCAATAGTACTTCTCAATTATCAGAATCAGACTCAGAACTAAGATTAATTAGTCCATTAGGCAGTCATGAAGTTTCCATTATTGCTCTGACCAGCCCCAAGACCCCATTTCATCATCAGTTGTTCATTAGACGGTTACAATGCTTCCAGATAAGCAGCTCTGACGAGTCCTAGAACCCAGTTTCAGCATCTGGTTCGATAAGAATCTCAAGGTACTTTAAGTTATGCGTCTCTGACTAGTTCTGGACCCGAGTTTCAATCAATCAACTTAGTAGTTTAGAATAGGATTTCCAGTGGGAGTAGGACTTAGCACCGAGCAGATCGGGGTTCCAGTGTACCCAGGTTCCCAGAACTACGTTGCTAGCGTAGGATTCAGTTTCAGATTATTGGCCTGTTTGGCCCCAGACTTTTTAAATTACCCAGTTCATGACTTTATACCCTGACAAGGTATATTGGGTCCTACTAATGGGGTGTATACATTGGACTCCACATCTAGCTCACGTGATTATATGTTGGTTAGAGACTCTCCCACTAGTTAGTCCAGTTCAGTCCAGTTAAGTATAGTTCTATCCAGTTCCATTTAGTCTAGCTCAGTTCAGGTTAGAATTAGACTTAGAGCATGCCTGACCATCACACGGGGTCTTTTAAACCATCCCATTATATCAGTACTCAGTTCAGCATCTTTAGACGGTTCTTGCATGTTTTCTAAATTCAATATTGTATTGCTTATCTTGGGTTATGTTTCTCTCGCATACTCAGTACATTCAAAGTACTGACGCATACTTTTATGATGTATCGTTTCATGATACAGTTGTAGGTTCTTAGGCTCAGCATAGATAGTTGTCACAGTTCAAAGTAATCCGCCTCAGCGGTCGAAGTGTGAGTCATCATCATTGATGAGCCCGCAAGTGTACGGGTTGTACAAGTAATACAGTGGCCCTTTTTAAGAACCGGAATGTCGAACCCTCAGGGACTGCACCAACTCAGCTAACTATCAAGTTCAAGTGTGATATTAACTTTCGCAAGTGTTGATTCTAGAGGTTTTCGAGAAGGTTTAATTAAGTCTAAATATGGTCAACGAAATATTCTGAATTCACTCTTAGCTAACATAAAGTTGAAACCAGATAATCATGTGATACTACGATTTACATTGGTTTAAGCATGGAACTATCAATTTTGTTTCAAAATAAGGGCACTTAGGATTGCATGTTCATGGTCTTTTGAGCCTCTAAACACGGCGGAACCAGTCTGCTGCATCATTGTGAGCGAGGATGCTAATTTCTAGTTCAAGGGCAATCATTATGTTGTGGTTTACGGGGAAACGATTAGGGACTTTCGTGCGTCTAACCATTTTAACTCAACTTAGCCTCACAACTATTCTTCGAGTGGTGATGTGGATAATCCCAAGTTGGTCTGGTCTCTTAGCGGGTTCCCGTTTGTCAACTTCAAGCAAGGTGTTAGGTATTTCATCCTGAACACAAGATTATATCACAGATACAAACATGCTCCTCATATTCTCATGTCCCGACCTAGGTAATGCCTTTATCGCTATTGCCTGTTAACATATATGTTTTTATGGTGATCAATCATAAAAACAACCAACAATCCAGAATGTAAGACAAAACAACTATCAATAACTTAATTCCAAAACAAATCGCAAAATCACAACCATATCTTGTGGCTTCAACCCTAGAGGAAGGGTTCTAGCTACTCATGTTCGTATAATTACAAGAAAACGTTGTTTAGAGTAATATACTTTAAAAGTAATAGATGAAATATAAACTATGAAAATATGAACCCAATAGGAGTTCTTCAAGTCTCCTTTGCGCCTCCTTCGGTTTTTCCAGAAAATCCCGTGTCCTAAGTGATTTTAGAAGCCAAGGGTTCAGTTTATACTAAGCTGAAAAATGAAAATTTGGCCTCGTGGTGGAACAAGAATGTCACGGAGTCAACGTCTCTAATTGACTCGTGACACGGAGGTAACGCGTACCACTGAATGTGCCAAAAATGCAATTTTCGGCCAAGTGTTGCCGCGTTATAGCTTGCCACGGCCCCTATCGCACCAGGTGCCGCTATTGCATGTTTTCTTGTCAATTCTCACCTTTTGCTCTGATTCCATTCCTCCACTTCACCAAATCATGAATTAGTTCCTCAAATGCATTATTAACCTTCAAAAACAATGACTAATCATGTTGGTTAGTATATATTCACATTTACATAAAATCACATGAGAATGTATATAAATAAGAGATAAACAAGACTAAATTGAAGAGTAAGAGAGAACTCTGGGTAATGCATCATGCCCAAGATCACAACCCCACACTTAATGTCTTATTCGTCCTCGAACAAACCTTTACATCTCATGCACAATGAAGACTCACACATAGCTAATTTAGCAAGACAATCTAAGCTACGTCTATAATGACTATGTAAGATAGCAAGTTACAAATACACCATGCAAGATTTAACCATTAAAATCAATTTTAACTATGTTAAGACTTCCTAACATCCAGAATCGACTCTCAATATCAACAAACTCATGCAAATCAACTAATCAAGAAATCCAACATGAATTATATCCTGCATTAAACATGTGCCCTAACAACAAGAGAGTTACCCATTTTCACATGCAAAATTTTAAATCACAACATGTATGTATTAAATGAATAGAGGTACGCTCACTCACAGTTAATCTACATGATTTATGTAATGAACCATGTTTGCCCTTAGTGTTTTACTCTCCACTAATTTAAGAATGTATAAAACGTAAGATCAAGTAGACTTAATGGGTTGTAATGTAAGCTAACGGACGGGTAGGTACCACCTCGCCAAGTAATAGTGACTATCTCCCTTAAGCGCTTTTAATACATCCAACATTCATTAAGGAATTCCTTCTTACTTCCTCCTCATTCTTTTCAATCTTGAATTTTCTTCTTGTTCCCATTTATTTAAGCACACTCAGCCTTAGTAGTAAGGAGTACTCAAGCAATTTACTTTTTTCATTCATTTATTTTCTTACTCCCTACTAATAATCAACCATGTTTACACAAGTGCACCTTGTCCTTTTCAACTTTCAACTGTTTTCCTTCTTTTCCACGCTTCTCACTCCTTCACTCTTTTGGAATTTTTTCACTTAAGCGCTTAGGAGTTTTGGATCAAGCTCAAGGCTCAATGAAAGAAAAAGGATTAAGTTCTGCTGTAGATATCAGCAATAGGCTTAAGGCACAATGGGGCCTACTAGGATTCAACATTCAAGGTAGGTAAAGTGAGGGATAAAAATCGGGTTCATTCAAAGAAATGCCTAAATCATCTCCTACACCACATCCTTCATTTCGTTTTATATAGCAACACAATTCAGGCAAGTTCTAGACACTCCACAATAGAATGGAATATTCGAAAATCTTACACTCATGGCACGTGCTCAATTCAAGACATACTCACATTTTTTAACTCAAATTAATCACAAGAATTCAAACATTAAGCTTCAATCATTATCAAGTCAAATTCTTGAGCCTAGGTGTCTCAAACATAGGTATACACTTGGCATGCTTCAACACTAAACATACTTGCATCTTATAATCATTTATAGTACATAACAAGAATATCAAGCCATCAATTAGCTACGGGTTCAAAAACCAAAAACCTATTGATTAATTTACTCAAGACGGTCGTCATCCATCCGTCGTCGGAAACAGTCCCTAACTTTGACTAAAACATTATATACGTACAAAGAAAAAAATTATTCTTCGGTTCAAAGACCCCCTGCCGGAAAAGAACTGAAAACGAAAACCAACGGGTGATGGAAGTCATGCTTAACTCGCAAAATTTTTTCAATTTTCTCACAAGCATTACATTCACAAAATCGTTAAGCACAAAAATTTGAAATTTTCCTTGAAATTTCCTTCACCCCACACTTGAATCATGCTATGTCCTCATAGCATCAAATTAACATTTAAAGAGGGTGAGAAGATCCCCGAGGGGCCTTTAGGCCTAGCTACAACATGCTTTTCTTCAACTTGCACAAGTGGGTAGTGCTTGACCCTACACTTTTTCTCTTCTGCGTTTCAGCTTCCTCCTCCAAGGGTACTCGTATTCTCCTCCATCTCTGTGCTTAACTTTCCACCAGAACAACACAAGATGAAAATAAACAAAATCACACAAATGTAAGAAATTAAAATGGTACCGTGGTACCCTTGGGTTGCCTCCCAAGCAAACAATAATTTTACGCCGCGCACGATGTAACAAGTTTCACCCACTTTTTCCACCTTGAGGGGATATGAATTTCACCCCCTAATTTCTTTTCTAATTTCCTCTTATTCTTCCGGGGTGGTGGTGAAAAATTGCAAGGACCAAGTAGTAGATGTTGCCTTGCAATTTATTGCCCTTAAGTAAGCGAAGTCATTTTGTCTATTGGGCTCAGCAAATTTCAGAATATATGGGGCTTGTTCCTCCTCGAGATCTTTCTCCACAAGCTTGAAGACTTATTTCTATGTTGTCACCAAACTCAATGTCGAAAAAATGATTCCGAGTGGGGTACAATTACACCTCAACTCTGCAACTGCATTATGCTGGACCTCTTACTTGTATACACCTTCTCAGCATCAACATCTATCTCTCCATTAATGTCCACTGGGGGATACTCTATCTCTTTCTTCCATAAATGGATTTTCCACAAGTGTGAGCCCATCAATGTGGGACTCACAAGAGATTCTAATCGTTGGGATTCATCCAAAAATCTACCCTTTCTTTTTATTGTAGTTCCTCTTGAGTATCGCCTAAAACCGTTACCTGCAGTTTACCACAAGCTTCAGCCTCAGCTATCATCTTCGTGACTTTGGACGCTCATCCTTTTTAGAGCTTCTCTATTCTCTCGCTAGCTGAATTCTCATTGCTTCCATCACCTCCTTCGTGTTTCGCTTGCTCAAGATCTGTTTTTAGCATGTCTTCTATTCGAGCTTGGCGTCCCAAGTCCTCATATTCATCATGCTCATATTCAACAAAAACAATGTATGATCATAGTGGGGCTTGGGGGATGGGAGTATGCATTCGGACACCATCCCAATGGCCATCTTGACCACAACATATATTGCACGGTTATAGTGTTGCCAAAAGTGGGGTCCTCCGCAATCTAGACAAAGTTCATCAAAGTAAGAGTATCCACCATTTAACCCATTTATATTCCACGATGTCATGTTAAGAAGGGTGTCATTAAAAACTAAAAATAAAATAAATCTAAAATTAATGAAGAAAAAATTTTTCAACACTTAAGAAAATTTAAAAATCACACAAAAATAGACAAATTCACTAAACTTAGCTGAGTCCCCGACAACGGCGCTAAAAACTTGATGAGCCCGCAAGTGTACGGGTTGTACAGCAATACTAAAGGCCCTTTTAAGAACCGGAATGTCGAATCACGTGGACTGACCAATTCAATCAACTATCAAGTTCAAGTGTGATATTAACTTTCGCAAGTGTTGACTTCTAGAGGTTTTCAGGAAGGACTTAATTAAGTCTAAATATGGTCAACGAAATATTCTAAATTCACTCTAGAAGCAACATAGAGTTGAAACCAGATAATCATGTGATACTACGATTTACATTGGTTTAAGCATGGAACTATCAATTTTATTTCAAAATTAGGGATTGCATGTTATGGTCTCTCGAGCCTTTAAACACAAAAAACTAGCCTCGCTGCATCATTGTGAGCGAGGATGCTAATTTCTAGTTCGCAGGCAATCAATTATGTTGTGGCTTACGGGGAAACGATTAGGACTCGTATGCCTAACCATTTATCTCAACTTAGCCTCACAACTACTTTGTTGAGTGGTGATGTGATAATCCCAAGTTGGTCTCTTAATACCCCCGTTTGTCAACCAAGCAAGGTGTTAGGTATATTTCTATCCTGAACACAAGATTATATCATGAGATACAAACATGCTCCTCACATTCTCATGTCCTCACCTAGGTAATGCTTTCTCAAGCTATTACCCAAGTTAACATATATGTTTTTATGGTGATCAATCATAAAAACAACTAACAATCCAGAATGTAAGACAAACCAACAATCAGTAGCTTAATTCCAAAATAAATCGCAAAATCACAATCATATCTTGTGGCTTCAACCCTAGACGAAGGGTTCTAGCCACTCATGTTCGTATAATTACAAGAAAACGTTGTTTAGAGTAATATACTTAAAAGAATAGATGAAAATAAACCAAGAAAATATGAACCCAATAGGAGTTCTTCAAGTCTCCTTTGCGCCTCCGGTTTTTCCAGAAAAACTTTGTGTCCACGATTTTAGAAGCTAAGGGTTCAATTTATACTAAGCCGAAAAATACAAAATTTGGCCCGTGGTGGAATGAAGAACGTGTCGGAGCCGAACGCTCCTAATTGACCTCCGTGACACGGAGGTAACGCGCGTACCCTCACTGAATGTGCCAAAAAATGCAATTTTCAGCCAAGTGTTGCCGCTGGTAGCGTGCCACGGCCCCTATCGCGTCGGGTGCCAGTTATTGCATGTTTTCTTGTTGAATTTCACCTTTGCTCTTGATTCCATTCCTCCACTTCACCAAATCATGAATTAGTTCCTCAAATGCATTATTAACCTTCAAAAAATAGGACTAATCATGTTGGTTAGTATATATTCACATTTACATAAAATCACATGAGAATGTATATAAATAAGTAGATAAACAAGACTAAATTGAGTTATAAAGTAGCACTTGGGCAAGTAATTGTGCCAAAGATCAATCATCCGAGAGAATAACTTTCTTCGCTTCTTATTAGTTTGGTTTAGACTTAGAGTTAGCCGGGGTTTGTCCTAGTAACTCAGCTTACGGTTTTCAGACATGACTTTCAGTTTATTCAGTGTTATTTAAATATTTGTACATTTTACTTTCAGACTAGGTTTCTTAAATATTTTTATGCTATTATCTTAAGTTCCATTGTGCATGTATACTCTGAATGCTAATGAATGATATTTCAAGGGTTGACTTGGGGTCACTTGTGGCCTCAAGTACCGTGTTACAATCATGGTCTAGACTCGGGGCGTGACAAACTTGGTATCAAAGCCCAAGGTTTAGAGTATCCTTGGAATGTCCTAAAGCCGCATCGATAGAGTCCTTTTCATGGGTGTGAAGCGACACACTTATGACGAGGAGGCTATGATATTTTATTAGCAAAATTCCCCTTTTGTTCATATTTTTATCGTGCAAAGTTCAATTCCAGAAATGACCTTCCCAAATCGTGCTCTATTTCATTTCAGTGAACAATGCCTCCTCGCCGGTGGAAATGGATGTAGGGCCTAATGCCAATGTGCCCGCCCACCACCTCGAAGTAGTCTTCAAGATGATCTCTATATCTACCGCCAAATTCAAGGCAGCCATTCAATTGCTTACACAGAACGTCACCAACCAAGTAAACTAGCAGGTGGTTCCGTAGCTACAAATGGGTTCACAATTTCATGTTCCATGACTTTATCCTGATGAATCTCGCGAATTTTACCTAATGAAGGTGGGAGAGAGGACCAACAAGAGTTTGTTGATGAAGTTGGGAAGATTACCTCAGATTGCGGTGTCACTCCTCCAGAGTGCCGACCTGGATTCCTACCAACTTAAAGGGGTAGCTCAAGTTTGGTATGAGCAAGGAAGGAGGGGCCACTCAGCTGGGACAGACCGGTGGAGTGGGAGGAGTTCCACATAGCTTTCCGTATAGATTGTTCCCTCGAGAGCCGAGGGAGGCAAAGATGGAAGAATTTATGAACTGCGACAGGCAACAAAATAGTGGAGGAGTATGCTCTGGAGTTTACCAGAGCACAAAGTATGCTCCGTAGATGGCAGTTGAGCCAAGGATCGTGATGGTCAAGTTCGTCAATGGAGCATCTAACTGGGTCCTCAAAGAGTGCAAAAAGACCGCAATGCCGATCAAGGACATGGATCTTTCAATATTAATTGTTTATGGTCAATAGATTGAGGCCGAGAAGCTGAAAGATATGGAGCGAAAGAACAAGCCGGCAAGAACCGCCATTCAACTCTTTGTCCAAATAGAGATCTGGTGGTGGTAGCTGCCCATAGCAGCAAATGTTAAAGAAAGCACAGGCCCTAGCACCTCCAGCTCACCGGGGCCGCCCCAATCATTCGGTCCCGCCAGGATCGGAGGGGTGGGTCATCTGGCACTCAACATCAGACTCACATTTCAGGGAACAGTCCATTGAGCCCCAAGTTCGCAAAAATCATCCGAGAGTGTCTATAGGGTAGAGAAGGTCGCTTCTTGAAGCAGGACAACTCGAGCATCGAATTAAAAAATGTCAATTAGCAGGGCGAGGGAGATCATAATCCACTACCTCGCCTCCAACAGTGCATCACTTCAATGGCCAACTCATTATGTATAGATGGCGGTCGGGCCAAAATAGTTTTTATGCTCTCTTCGTCATGATCAGGAAAGCTCACCTAACGTGGTTACCGGTATGTTATGTGTCTCTTCCACCTAGAGGTAAATTCCCTCTTATATCCAGTAGCTACTCTTTTCATTCATGACTCCATACATAGTTCAGTTCAACACTACCCATAGGTCCTATCGTAATCCTTCTCATGTCCACCCTAGTTGACGGTAGTCCATTAGAGCCAGCCGTGTGTATAGAAACTACCCAGTCTCAGCCTTAAATAAATTCATTCCAAATTCGATCCTCGTAGAGCTAGGACATGGTCGACTTCAACCTTATTCTCAAAGATGGATTGGCTTACACTGCTATGCCTCCGCTTGACTCGTAGAAACTAGAGCTGCCTGTTTCACCTCCAAATCTCGGTCCGTGATTAGAATGCCCTGCAGCGCCTTTAGCGCCCTAAGGGTAGGTTTATTTCCTACCTAAAGGCTCAGAAACTCATCCAAGGATGCCTACCACCTGGTCTCGGCCAATGATTCCAACTCGAGACCCCAACCATTCAGTCGGGCCTGGGCTTGTCACGAAGTTCCTGCATGTGTTTCCGAGGATCTTCCCCCGAGTTTCCCCGAACGAGAAATAAACTTCGGAATAGATCTCTCCCAAACACCTGCCCATCTCCATCCCTCCTTACAGAATGGATCCAGCCACGCTTAAGGAGCTGAAGGAGCAAAGCTGAAAGACCCTTCTTGATAAGGGTTTTATCGTACCTAGCATCTCTCCCCTGGGTGCTCCAGCTTCTATTCATACGTAAGAAAGACAGTACCCTTAGAATGTGCATAGATTACCATCAGCTGAACAAGGTCATGTTAAGAACAAGTACCCTCTGCTCAGGAATTGACGATCTGTCTGACCAACTTTAGGGAGCCGCTGTTTCTCAAAGACTAATCCCAGTCGTAGTACCATCTATTATGGTTAGAGAGAGTGACATACTGGGAAAATAGCATTCAAAACTCAAGATGGTCACTACGAATATGTGGTGATGTCCTTTGGGTTAAAAAATGCCCCAACAGCCTTCATGGATTTGATTAATAGGGTTTTCAAGCCGTACTTAGATATGTTCGCCATTGTATTTATCGAAGACATTCTCGTACCTCGTAAATGAGGAAGAGCATGCCAATCACCTAAGGATAGCATTGTTGTAGTCCCTCAGGGATCGCCGGTTATTCGCCATGTTCAGCAAGCTGTGAATTTAGTTGAAGTCTGGGTGATATTTATGGGTCAGTGGTTCTAGGGTGAGGGGATACAAGTAGATCCTCAGCAAGACTGCGTGAGTGAAAGATTGGCCTAGTACTCTCCTACCAAATCGAGTTTCCCTAGGCTTAGCAGGTTATTACCGATGATTTATGGAAGGTTTATCCTCCATAGCATCCCCTCTTACCATGTTAACTCAGAAGAAGGTGAAATTTTAGTGGTCGGATGAGTGAGAAGAGTTTTTAGAGTTAAAAACTCGACTCATGATCGCTCCATTTGACTTCGCCATAAGGAACAGATGGGTTTGTGGTATATTGTGACGCCTCTAGACTTGGACTTGGTTGCCTTCTGATGGCAGCGGGGCAAAGTGATAGCCTATGCCCAGACAACTCAAATTTTCATGAGAAGAATTATCCAACTATGACTTTGAGTCATAAAATGTGGTATTCTGTTAAAAATATGGAGACACTACCCGTACAGAGCTCACGCGATGTGTCTATAGATCATAAAAGCCTTCAGTACGTGTTCTGTTTGTGAAGGACCTAAACTTGCGTCAGAGACGGTGGTTGGAACTGTTAAAGGATTATGACATGAGTGTGCCGTATCAACGTATAAGGACAATGTATTGGCTACGCCAAGCAACGGGTCTATGGAATGTAGCTCACATTAAGGAAGACAAGAGGGAACTAGTGAAAGAAGTTCACAAACTAGCCTTGGTTAGGGTGCAGCTAGTAGACTCAGCCGAAGGTGGGGTAGTAATGCAAAGCGGGTCAGATTCATCCTCGTGGTGGTCAAGCTATCCAAATAATATGAGGATCTAGTTCTATTCAAACTCAAGGAAGCAAAGCTTCTCGTAGCGAGGCTATGAGATGTTATTAGGAAAATCCCCGTCGATTTCATAAGTCTTTGTCCATCATTTCCAGACAGGGGAGCATAAATTACCTCGCACCCTGGAGGTCCTTTCTAAAGGACAAGGCACCTGTGTCAAGCTTAACATAACTTTTCATCCGTAGACCAATGGGCAAGCCGAAGGAACCATTCGCACATCGGAGGATATGTTAAGAGCGTGCGCAATTGATTTTAAGGGTAATTTGATGACCATTTGCCTCTGATTGAGTTTGCTTAAAACAACAACTACCATTCCAAAGATTTAGATAGTCCCATTTGAAGCATTGTATGGTAGAAGGTTTAGATCTCCTATAAGGTGGCTTGAGGTTGGTGAAGCTACTTGATAGGGCCAGACTCGGTTCACGAGGCAACACAGAAAGTTCAGCTCATTCGAGATAGGTTGAAATGCCTCAGAGCCGGCTGTAGAAATCTTAAGGTCAGTATGCGGAGAAGAGAATTGGAGTTTGCAGCTGGACGACAAGTATACCTAAAACCCCTCCCATTAAAGGGTTAATGAGGTTCAGAAAGAAGGGGAAACTCAGTCCTACTTATGTAGGACATTATAGAGTTTTGCGGCATGTCGGCAAGGTGGCTCATGAGCTAGGAGTTGCCTTAATCAGCAGTTGTACACCCAGTTTTCCATGTCTCACTTTTGAAAAAGTGTATTGGAGATCCAACCTATGTGGTTCCATTGGATAGTATGCCAGTCAAGGATAGTCTCATCTATGAGGAGGTACTGGGTCCAGATCCTTGACCGTCAGGTTCATAAATTGAGGAACAAGGAAATAGCTTTAGTTTATGGTGTTATGGAGAAATCAACATGTTGAGAGCTACATGGGAAGTCAGTTTTCTGATATGATGGCTAAATACCCCAACTTGTTCCCTACGTACTCGCTTCAGTTTGAGATATCAATTTTTTCCACAGACCTCTAATCAATTTTTCATGTTCCGTTCATGCGTGGAAGTTTGTTTTATGATATGATATATGTATGTGATGTCTGAATTCAGTGCAGCTATGTAGTTCTTTTCGAGGGTAGTCGTTCCGCGCTTTCGGGCTTAAATGATCAGTATTTGCATATGGTAATTGTATGTTTTGGTTGCCGCTGTTTCCTACATTCGAGGAAGAATGTTTCAAGGGGGAGATATTGTAATACCCTCGGAAAGGCCTAAGAATAGAACTAGGAGTTGAAGTTGGAAACTACGGTAAAAACCTGAATTTTGCACCAGATCTCACTCGAGGTACGAATCGTGTGAGGACCTACGACTCGCGACTCGTGATGAATTTTGGGAGCCCGAGGTCATATCATTGGGTGGTTGTACGTGAATCATGACGTGTAGGTATGACTCATGGTTATGAATCGTGGTGGAAATTCTCCAGTGGTGCCAGAGTGAGTCGTCATGTCATGGTACGAGCCATTGGATGGAGCAACGAGTCGTGATGAGGAGTCATGGGTAAGTCATATTTGGTATGGGGTTTATAGTGTACCACGACTAACAGTATGACCTGTAGGATGGTACTACGAGTCGTGGTATGCGAGTTGTGGCCAGATTCAGAAGATTTAAAAGTGGTGAGGTGACTACAAGAAGTGACTAATGAGTCATACCATAGTGGTACGAGTCATGGTCGTAGTCAACTGTTTTTTAGGGAAATTTTATTAAGGGAAAATTCGACTTTTTTATGCTTTTGGACCCTAATCCACATCATTTTATCTTCAGTTTTAGATGTTTTAGTGGGTGTAATGGGTTCTTTCCCTCATTCCCACTCAGATTTTCAAGAAAAAGTACGAGAGTTCCTCTTAGAGAGGTTCAGTACGTCTAGGGAAGATAGTTCTTCTTCAATTTCCAAGTAATTTTCTCTTAAATTTTCGTCAGTATGGGGAATTCAACAAGGGAATTGTTCTTCCCTTGTGTCCCTGAAAACTCCTTACTAGTTTCTAATGGGGCTTTTAGCCCTGAATTTTCGAGTACAAGATGCTGTATGTTATTGTTCGTTAATTTCTTATAGAACGATATCCCCGTTATTATTGATATTATTTTCCAATAGTTTGTACAAAAAATTTTTCTTTAGAATCTTGAAATAGTGAATCTACCAAAATTTCGAGAAAAGACGTTGCATATAAATTGTTGTTTATTGAATGAAGTATGTTTTGGGGTTAATTTCCTTGAAATTTTAATACTTAGACGATGAGCAAAATATCTAAGGTATGAGAAAGATTCTAGCCTTTTCAGATGTTAATTTCACTTAAATTCTTGAGTGGTTGCCATGCTATGAAATTCCAATGTTAAGTCAAAATGAGTTGAAATCTCATTAGTCAGCCAAAGAGTCACTTTAGTAAAATGTAAGATTCCTCAGAATTATTCAGAAATTGTCAATCACTCGCTTTGACTTTAGATTTCACCGAGTCGTCAATAGTTCCTCTCAGTTATCAAAATGAGACTCAGATTATAGTTATTCGGTCCAATAGGTAGTCACACGCCCATTTATAGCTCTAACAATCCCCAAGACCCCAGTTCAGCATAAGTTGTTCTTAGACAAGCACATTTACGCTTCTAGATAAGTAGCTCTTAATCGTTTTAGAACCTAGTTTCAAAGATCCGGTCCGATAAGACTCGAGGGTACTTTCAGTTATGCGTCTATGACTAGTCTTGACCCAGTTTGAGCTATCAACTTAGTAGTTCAAAATAGATTTCCAGTTGGAGTAGGACTTAGCACCGAGCAGACCGTTCCGCAGCCGTACTCCAGTTCCTAAAACCACGCTGCGCTGTGATCTGGGCCAAATATTGGCCTATTTTTGCCCCAAACTTTTGCTATCACCTAGTTCATTACTTTATACCCTGGCAAGGTATATTAGTCCTACCGATGGGGTGTATACATTGACTCCATGTCTAGCTCACGCGGGTTATATGCCTGCTAGAGACTCTCCCACTAGTCGGGCCCAAAGCTCAATATAGTTCAACTACTTTAGTTCGGGCGTAGTCACCAGGTTATAATTAGACTCTAGAGCATGCCTGACCGTCAGACAATAGTCTTTTAGACCATCCCATTATATCAGTGCTAAGTTCAGCAGCTTTGGATGGTTCTTGCATGTTTTCTAAATTCAGTATTGTATTGCTTATCTTGGTTTTGTTTCTCTCTCGTGATACTTAGTACATCCAAAGTACCGACCGCATACTTTTTTTGTTGTATCATTTCATGATACAGCTGGGTGTGTTCTCAGGCCTACACAGATATGTCAGTTCAGAGTATTCCGGCTCAGCAGTCGAAGTGTGAGTCCCCATCATCCGAGGGCATAACTTTCTTCACTCTTATTAATTTGTTAAGACATAGAGTTGGGGTTGGGGGTTTTCCCAATAACTCCTCACTAGATGGTTTTCGACATGACTTTTAGTTTATTCAAAGTTATTTAAATATTTGGACATATTACTTTCAGACTTGTCTTTATAAATATTTTTATGCTATTATTTTAAGTTCCAATGTGCATGTATACTCTGAATACTAGTTAATGATAGTCCAAGGGTTGACTTGGGGTCACTTGTGGCCTCAAGTACCGTGTTACGTCCAGGGTGTAGACTCGGGCGTGACACGCCCCGTTTCCTTGTTTTTCAAGCACAAAATTAAGTCATTGAAAGGACCAATATTCTATGTATTTAGGCATGTATGATTCTATACACAAAGGGTTGGCTCTGGGTATAAATCTTGAATCGTTAAGAATGTTTGAAGTGAACGTATGTGAAGCAAAAGACGTAATGTCTATAAAATTATTATCGTAGTTGTAAATCAAGTTTGAAGTCCCCTTAACAAGGGCACTGTGAGCTAGTACTTTGTAGTATATTGTATATCTGATGTTGAACATATGTTAATATTTGTTCACTAAGTCAAATTGGTAAGAAATGCTAAGACGAGCGATGTGTGAACAAACCATTACCCAAGAAATGACGCTAACACGATTGAGGGTAAATGATCTTATTGAAATGAAGTTTTAATAATATGGTTACTCCCTCCTATATGTATATGTTTTAAAGTTCTTAAGGTTAAAAGGATATTTTATTTTCCCCTCCTTAGAGCTAATCAAGCTACAGAATTCTAATAAGGTAAGTCGTGATAGATGTTAATGAGGAAAGTGTGGCTAAATTGTAAATCTTTATGTGACGTTACAAAAAGGAAGATAAGAGTAAATTCTTAAACCTTCTAAGGTAATATGTGAGTAATATTCTCTCTACTTCGTAATTTTCTTTTCTAGAACCTTGAACGACGTTAAATATAAGCAAGACGATATTTAATAGATAAAGTGTCAATTAGGTAAAGAGGTAAGTGCGTGTAAGAATTGATTGTATGTGAACACGGTGAGTAAAAATTTGAGTGGAATGTTGAATCATGTTTGGAAAAGAAGCAAAATGAATAAGGAATGTATGATAAAGGTTGTTAACTTAGACGATATAAGCCACGATTGTGAATAAGTTAGGCAAACAAACTAGGAAGATTAAATCCCATTTCAAAGACATTTAGCAGAAGAGTTATAAATAAAGTTGTTTCTGTTCAATATGTGTTAAGTTGATGAATGGCCAGTAAAGTGTTAACTTATGAAATGATTAGGATCAATATTTTGAGATAGTAACTCGAAATAAAGAGTAGCTTTTTGTTATGTTTTAAAATGATTTTGTTAGGTTATCCATTCTGGAGTGTTGATTTATTTTAAAGTCTTAAATGGTTAATCCTAAAGCTTCTAAGCTATGCATAGGTGAAATTTAGCTCTGAAGCTCCATAGTTAATTACAAAGTTGTGTAAGTCAATCTAGAACCGTCCGAATTATGACTATAAGTTTTTATTTTCCAATAAGGCAACACTTAGAGAGTTTCTTATAAGTTTTCAAGTAGAAAATTCCCGATATCAGATTCTGCTATGTCTTCACGTCCCTCTATGTTGAAGTGTTATACTATCTAAGAGGTTTTCAAGATCACATTCAGAATCATAATGTCTTGGTCAAGTATTTGAAGTACGTACATGTCTAAGTACTGTGCATTTATATATTTCCACAAGATGTCTTAATTAATGTATATGACTTTCATGTTATAACATATAGTTGAATTCTTTAGTTATGATTCAAGTCATACATCTTTATGTTTAGCTCTTGTTGAGTTATCATTTGAATTTCCTAAATTCAGATGAGAGATCTCCCCCACATACCAATGTTCCTAATGCCTAAGTGTTACAAGCATAGGGCTAAGTGATAATGATCGGGCTGTCGGTGAACCCTGAATACTAGGAAGTCTCCGGAGGTCACTCAGCTAACGAAATACGAGTTTATACATTATACGTAAGTTCCATACATTGTATGTCTATAGTTCATCTCTCAGCTCTATGTATATGTTAAGTGTTATGACAAATTACTCCATGTTCCAAGTCATAATTTCCATGTTTTCTTACAAATAAGACAAATGAATTAAGAACTATATGTGCACATCGACGTGATAAGTTTGATAACAGAATTCCAAGGTATAGTTGTCGATACATAAAAGAACCACCTGTGGGCGATATATATATGTAGTTCTAGATTTTAAAGAATTGTATAGAAATGAGAATCTATGTGCTTCTACTCAAGCGATATGTTAAATCTAGAAGAATATTTGTGGGAAATTTATAAGCCTACTAAAGTTCTTATGTTGTCTAAACCTCTTGAAGGTCCATTGAAATACACAGTTGACATGTTGTTATATAATTTTACATCTTTACGTGATATATGTGCATATATTTTCTAGTTTTACATTAGTATGTGTTCTCACTTGAATTTATATGTTCTAAAGAGGCCTATTCACACATTTATCATTTATCATTTCAATGTCATATGAGTTAAATTGAATCATAATCCTCATCGGCTCCATTTATGATTATGATTTTGAATATTTTTATTTTAATGCAAGGATACACCGGCTGGAGATAATTTTATTTCACCATATGATACATTGGCTGGAGATATTTATATTTTACTGAGGTGGTACACCGATGGAGATATTTTTATTTTACTCCTGTATGGTATATCGACTGAGATATTTTTTTACCCGGTATGGTGCTACACCGGTTGGAGTACTTTATATGGCTTTTATGATCGGCTGGCCACCGGTAGTATAGTTATAGTTTTTCCTGTGCATTACTTGGTTGCATTTTCACTTGAGTAGCTTAATTTATCGTCAAGATTCAATTTCCAGATATCAAAGTTGTTAGTATATCTTTTTTCTAGCTCAAGATTTGGCTGCTATCTTATATATTTACGCTTTCAGCCTTACATATCGTGGGTAGATTTCATTTGTACCGATGTCCCTTTGCCTCGTGGGACCTGCATTTTGTGCGTGGTGTGCTCGTAGTGACCGGGATTGCTAGTCTTGAGTAGCTCATGGAGTTCGTAAGAGATGTGCCGTATGCTCCTTTCTTTTCTCGGAGCTAAGATCCATTTTGTTTCACTTAGAGTTTTGAGATGCAAGTATGGGTAGGTTGGAGCCCTGTTCCAACCATCAATCAGTTTACTCTTTAGAAACTTTGTGGACTTAGCATGTACAATGTTATTTAGTTTGTGGCTCATCGGATTTTTGCTGCTTGGTTTAGCATAGTCATAACCTTTGTCGGAATTTCAATTATTTACCCCGTATTGTTGAGACCTTGTGTAACTGCTTGTACTCTAGCTGATTGTGACAAGTGGCTAAAGTGTTGTGGGTTCACAACACTTTCAACGCTTAAAACTGAGGAAACTAGCATGGACTTAGATGTGTTATGTGGAAATGAGACATTTTTACTTTGTTTTTAGGTAATAAATGTTGGAGCTAAATTTGTAAAAGGTGGAGAAATGCAGAAAAGTGGTTAAGTACAAATTTGGAAGTACGAGCTATAACATCCCGGTACGAATCAGATCAAGAGTCTTGGAAAGGTCCAAGACAAAAATACGTAGGCAAAGACAGTTACGGCTCATGGCACGAGTCGTACCCATGGAAGTCGTGGAAAGTTCCAGGAGGTTTTGCATAAATACATCCTGCACAAGTAGCAATCACGAGTCGCGAGCCCTACCTAAGACCCATGCCAAGAAACCGTGGAAAAGCGCGTAATGAGAGAAGACTCGGCGTATCTCAAGGTACAAGAATGAGTCACGAATCAGAAGCGAAGGTATAAGTCATACCAAGTTGTCTAAGAATGTTAACAGAGGATGTCAGTGCGTATGTTTAGGCCACGGAGAATTTAAGACTCATAGGTTCTTGGTAATGGTCTGTACCATGCCTTACAACATGATGCATTTTTAATTCGCCAGGCTGCCCAACATACAAGTCTAGGTATGACCCCACATTCTTTGTTACGGGTCATAGGTGAAGGCAGCGATAGCTTTTGGTAGTTTCTGTTTACTTAGGAGAAGTTTCAATTATTTGTATAAATATTTTTAGGTTATTTTCGGGTGAGAGATCGATTAGAGAGTCGATAATTGAGTTTTCTTACTTTGAGAGAAAAGTTTTTGGTAAGATTAATTCAAGTCTTGGAGATTTTCTTGATTTGATTTCTTCATTTATTCTTGAATTATTCTTCATCAATTTCTGGTAATAATCAAGAAAGGCTTCTTTCCAATCAGCTTTGTAAGTATTCAATTATGTGCCCATGAATGCTAATAACGATCTTACAACCATGAGGTTGGGAAACCCACAACTAGTATTAAGGGAACCATGGTGAATTAAGAATCTAGTGACATAAAGGATTCTAAACCACTCGAAACACTTGTACTTATATTTTCATCTCTAATGTTTCTTAACGAAGTGCAATGTTAAGACTTACCTGAATTCTTTACTTGCTTGAACCTACGTATAGAGAGATTAGAAAAGAGAATTACAACAAAGCCTGGATCTTTGCGGGTCATTATATGACTGAGCTACGGTGGCAAGATAGTAAATTTGGAACAAATTCATAACGGCTAAATTGGAATCACTCATGAGACCTAATCCGGTGATTGAGTATAGTCATCCAATAGGACGAACCGGTTATTTGATGAACCCTAGTTATCAATTCTACAAGTAGCATTGCGATAGATCACAAGTGTAAACCCGAAGTAGTTATGAAACTCCATGGGGAATGCGTACCTTAGTTAATTGCAAATCTTGGTAAACAACAACCAACTCTCAATCTTGTCTTATAATTACTTTCATAAACCCTCCCTTTTTTGAAGATAACATACTTAAAAGCTTAAATACTTGCATTATTCTATATATTGACCATATTTCTCATGGGATCAACCCCAACTCCCTTTTGTTGGTTATATTTTCAACGCCTCGTGTCATACTTTTTAAAAGGAGTGTGTTTTGAGCGTTATTAAATGGAGCTGCTCAGGAGTACGACTTAGGATTAGAGTAATTGTTGTATTTAACTTTAGTTGTTATTTCATTTATACTTTTCTTATTGTTTTTTACACTCATAGGTTGCATTCGGGTGAATGCAAGTACTGACTTGTTAAATTCCTTTATTCCTCTTGATCTTTGAACTAGAGCGTAACACTTTGGAGAATGGAGAACCCCGAGCAAAGAGAGGCTCGCTTTGTCAAGAAGCTCGGCAAGCGGCACTTCAGGAAGACAAGGATGCTAGAGAAGAAGTTGTTTATGATGGTTGCCAAGGAGCAATATTAAAAGCGAGATGTTCCTCATCTCTTTTGATGATGACCCATATTGATAAAGCTCCGTCAATCGGAGCTATCATACCACCACCTTTGCCCAGCCGAAAAAGTTTGACATCACTAGCACCATGATATCGTTGTCAATAAGATAGGGGTGTTTAGTGGTCATGTAGCCGATGATGCTAATCTGCACTTGATGAACTTCGTCAACATGCAGTGGTGCATACAAAGTTGCCCCGTGTAAGTCGATGGCCACAAGGTTGAGACTCTTCCCTTCTCTCTTTTGAGAGGCCACTTTATGGTTAATGAGTTGACCGATGACCTATTACCAACTCCGGAGGGAGATTAAACAATCTTTTCTAGAGAGTTCTTCCCACCCTCCAACATGCTACAGCTAAAGGACGAGATTTATAACTTTCGACAACCGAAAAATGGAGGCACTTCATGAAACCTCGAAGTTGAGATTTAAAGAAGTTGACCAAGTGCTCGAACCATAAAATTGCAGATGACAGCTTGTTGGAGATTTTTTACAAAATTTTTGAATAACAGTGCAAAAGCTATAGCAGATACAGTGGCGGAATGAGCACTAATGAGTCACACATGGAGCAAGCCGCCATTATTCTTGATAGAGTGACTAAACTAACAGGCCTAGCACAGTGGAAGCTGGCATACTTAGTACATATGTTTTCGGTATGACTGCAGACAACGCTAAAAGGAGGAGGAGCATGATCAGGAGATGGCTCATATGCAAACATCATTAGACCTACTTTCGGAGCATATTATAGGTGCTGGTGCTAGAAATGTAAATGTAGAGGGAGCTTAGAGTCCCCGAGGAAATTTGCGCACACCCACCGCACTGGAACACGCAGTCATCCAACTCTTTGTGGGGATTGGCAGTCAGCCCAATTCTGTAATTTTAAAAGGTTTTTTCTATAATTCCTCAGTCCTAGGGGCCTATACTATGCTGTTTTAACAACAGAAAGGGGGTTTAAGAGGGTAAAGACCAGTCTAAGTCCTCATTCATGCATGCAAAGGTTTGGAAAGGTGATAGAAAGGTGATCTAGGTGATTTCAAGGTGTTCTTCATCAATTTCTCTGGGCAATCTAGGAGATTGTAGAATTCAACTTCTCCATTGTGTATGTGGGATTTGAACGGGCAAAGGCTCCAATCCACACCCACGCCCAATTCTCCTTAATCTATGGAATTCCTACAAGTTGAATCTTATGGGGTTTTAACCCAATGCGTGAATCTTTAAGAAATTGATATGGGTATGTTATTAGCATGTCTAAATTGGTGAATCCCAAATGATGGGATGATTTTACTCTGTTTTAGTCATTGTCTTGTGATTTAGCAAGTTTTTAAACATGAAGTGCCCAATCATGATTTCCATTGGGTTTATGATTTGATGATCTTTTTATATGCAGTAAATTTACGATTTGGAAGCCTATTTTCAATTACCCATGCCTTTATGATCATGATTTCCATAAATTCAAGTATGTTTAATTATTGGGAAATGCCCACATGTCATGTATGATTCATGATTTATGACTTGGCCGACTCACGGGCCTTATTTCATGCCAGTTCACGTATCTCAAGCATGTCTATGATTTCCATGATTAAAATAGCCCATTCATGTCATGTATGTTACCTATAAGCACGTTGCATGCTCTTTTGGGGAGTAGTACATAACACTAAGTAGGTTCTGGGGTTCAGTTACCCCTTCGAATCTCAAAACTACGTGCCACTATAGGTTATGTCCTGGGGACCTCCTTGTGACTGTCCCTTGTGCCCTAATGGTCCTCATTGTTGCTATCATGCCTCATGGTTTTATCTTTTGGCAAGTGTATGAACAGCCTCCCAACTAGGTGTACAGGTCGGACTCCATGTGTGCTCGTATGGAGTATGTCGGTTATAAGAATTCTATGGTTCCTCATTGTTTATGCATCGTTATGATTATGTTCCTTGGCTCAAGTCATGTTTATGAAATGCTTTTCTCTCATGTTTATGATTACAATAGGTTTATGAAATGTTTTATTTTTAAACTTTGGCTTTACGTTATTTTATGACTTAACATTTATGATCAGTGTCGTCCTACTCTTATGAATTTTATATTTTTAAAAATTAATTCATAAATTTTAAAAGGATTAATTTATTAATAATTGAATGTTCTTTATTTATCTACTTTTATGTCGTATAATTTTATGATACAAGTTCCAGCCCCAGTCTCATCCTCATATCTAGGAACCTTTCGTGAGTATATCTTCAACTTATCGGTGAGTCCTCGTGTTCCGAATACCGTTTGATAGACATTCATGCTACATGGCGTTTTATTCCTTGCCCGGTTTAGTTGGGGGTGTTGTCCCATCAACCCATCATATGTAGTAGAGGCTTTACGTTGTGCTGTGCTAAGCCTATATATATGTCTAGTGATTTCGTATGTCATGATATGATATGTTACGCTTACATTCCACTATGTTTTATGTTTAATCTTTTCTAATGTGAATGAAGTTAGATATGCTTATGACATGGGTCGACTTGGGACTCCTCGGGGTTCCTTATCCCATGTTACAATCCGAGTCTACTCTCGTGTCATGACAAACTTGGTATCGTGAGCCATAGTTTTGAAGTTTCCTAGAGTGTTTGAAAGTAGCGTTAAGTAGAGTCTTTTTCATGGGTGTGAAGCGCGGCCACACTTATGACGAAGAATCTACAGAGACATTTAGAAAATGTAACCTTTCTTTTCATGATCTATGTCATGATGAAAATTTCTTCTATTTTTCTAATTTGTGCTAACCGCGATTGTGGGTGAATCATGGCTCCAGAATGAATGGAAGGAGAAATGGAAACGGTGAAGGCTATGGAGATGGAAATGATCAAGGGCTTCAAGAGTTCCCACTGCTCAGAGCTCCCAAGCACTGTGGCTAGTTTCCAAGTTGAGTTTCGGGCGGCTATCCAGATAATGGCGCAGGCCTTGACCGCCAGTCATCTAGCAAGTTGTTGCGCATATCCAACACAATGGCACAACGGCAATGGCTCGGATTAGGACTTCGAGGATGAACCTTCTGAGTTCCTTGGGTCTAGGTGGATGAGGACCCGCACGATTTCATCGAAGAGATTCTTAATATCACCCAGGTTATGGGGGTGACCACTACAGATTGTGCTGATTCGGGCCTCCAATAAGCTTAAGGGGGTGGCCCACATATGGTTCAAATAGTGGAGAGCTGCTAGGGAAGTGGGTGCGTGCCATATCAATTGGGAAGAGTTCCACACCGCGTTCTTGGATCAATTCTTTCCTCGAGATAAAAGGATCAAAAGGTGGCCGAATTTGTTAACTTGAAGCAGGTGACATGTCACTCGTATACGCTTTGGAGTTCACCCACCATCCAAGTATGCGCTTCTGAGAGTTGGTGGTTGACTAGAGGGCTTGGGTGAGTCATTTTGTACAGCTGGAGTAGCGGGCTATCTAGATAAGGACTGCAAGATCGCCATGTTTCATCAAGACATAGACTTTCCCCGCATTGTGTTGTATGCTCAGCAGATGGAGTCCGTATATCGGCTGCAGAGAGAGGCTAAGAGTGCCAATAACTGATAGTTATGGGACTTCTCAGGACAGATCAGGGGGTGGATAGCTTCAAAGAGAATTCCACAGTCTATTGTTTCCTCCCTCATCACCGTCTAGCATGCGACCTAGACTTAGAGGGGATAGAAGGAGCAGGGCTTCCATTTGAGAGGCCAGGGTAGCATGCAGGTGGAGCGACTTTCCTAGTTTGTGCGGGGTGTGTCAAGAATCACCTGAGGTGCCTAGTCTGACCGGATGATTGTGTCTGGGTGTGGCAAACCCTGACACAGACTTAGGGATTGTCCCCTCAAATGTGATCAGGGGTCGGTGGAGCTCACAGTATGCCAACAGCCAGTTCTGCTTACTCCAACAGCACATCCCCTTCAGTGGGGTGCCTCACCAGGTCGCTGGCGGTCAGCGTAAAAATGGGTTTTATGCTTTAGCACCCTATCGAGCAAGGTGGAGGTCTACCTCGAATGTGGTTACTAGTATGTTGCGTGTTTTTCATATTGATGTTTCTACTTTGCTAGATCTGGGAGCTGCCTTGTCTTTTGTGACTCCTTATATTGCTAGTGGCTTTGGAGTTAGTCCCGAGACTTTGTCGATCCATTTTGCCCTACCTCTGCTCTAAGTGATTCGCTGTAGATAGACGGGTGTATAGAGGATGCCTCTGTCACTATATTGCATAAAGTTACCTCTGCAGACTTTGTAGAGTTAACCTCAGACTGGACTTTGAAATTATTTTTGGTATGGATTGGCTATGGTATGCGTGTTATGCTCTATAAATTGTAGAACCCGTAAGGCGGTGGAATTTCATTTTCCGGCGAATCAATTTTTGGAGTGGATGGGTGGTTTATTGCACCAACAGGTCGATTTATTACATATCTTAAGGCCTGGAGGATGACTTAAGGGCTGTATGCACCATCTGGTTAGAGTTAAGATGTTGAGTCTAAGACCCCGACTCTCTAGTCTCGTTCCGGCAGGCGGTATCTAGAGGTCTTTCCCGATGTTTGCCGTGTTCCTCCTGAGCAGGAGATGATTTTGGTATTGAACTTCTACACGATACGCAGCCCATCTCTATCCCTCCTTACAGGGTGGCTCCAGTCGAGCTAAAGGAGTTGAAGGATCAGTTAAAGTACCTATTGATAGAGTCTTCATCGGTCGAGTAAGTCTCCGTAAGCTCCCAAAGTTATTTGTCCGGAAGAAGGATGGTTCATTTCGGATGTGCATCGACTATCGGCAATTGAACAAGGTCGCCATTAAGAACCGATACCTTTCCCCAGGATTGATGATTTTTTTGACCAGTTTCAGGGTGCTGGGCGTTTCTTCAAGATTGATCTCGTGTCCGGTATCACGCCTCGTGTCTCTGAGGAGATATCCTCAAGACAACCTTTAAGATTTGGTATGGACATTATGAGTTTGTAGTTATATTTTTTAGACTAACAAATGCCTGTGCAGCCTTTATGAATTGATGAACTGGGTGTTCAAGCCATATCAAGACATGTTCGTGATTGTGTTCACTGATGACATCCTTATATACTCTCAGAGCGGTGGGAGGGGCATGCCGCCACTTGAGAATAGTGCTTCAAACTCTCAAGGATCGCCAATTGTATGCCAAGCTCAGCATGTGTGAGTTTTGGGTTGGACTCGTAGCATTTTGGGCCATGTGGTAATGAGTGAGGGCATAAAAATAGATTCTTAGAAAATCGAGGAGGTGAAGAATTAGCCTAGACCGTGAATCCTTCAGATATTCAGAGTTTCTTGGATTTAGCTGGCTACTATTGGAGATTTGTTGAGGGCTTCTCATCTATTACAGCACCTTTGACCAATATGACCCAGAAAAAGGTGAAGTTTCAATGATGGGAGGCTTGTGAGAAGAGCTTCCAAGAGGTTAAGACTCCGGTTACTTAAACCGTACTGGCTGTAGACCCTACCCGAGGGTACAAATGATTTTTTGGTGTATTGTGACGCTTTGAGAATCGAAGTCAGGTGTGTATTGATGCAACGAGGGAAGGTAATAGCATATGCCTCTAGACAGTTAAAGATCCATGAGAAGAATTACCCAACCCATGATCTTGAGTTGGTTGCGGTGGTGTTTGCATTGAAGATATGGCAACATTAATATATGGGGTCCATGATGTAATGGCGGACCACAAGAGCTACAATATGTGTTCACGTAGAAAGACCTCAATCTACGGCAAAGGAGGTGGTTAGAGCTACCAAAGGACCATGATATGAGTGCTCTTTTACCATCTCGGTAAGGCTAATGTGGTAGCAAATACGCATTCTTTGTAGACTCTCTATGGAGAAAGTGTGTCCCATGAGGATGGAGGAAAAGAATGAGTCATAGAAAGATGTCCACCGACTTGCAAGGTTGGGAGTTAGGTTGGTCCACTCAACCGAAGGCGGCGTTGTTGTGCAAAACATGTCAGAATCATGCTTGGTGACTAATGCAAAGCTAGACAAGACGAGGATCCGATATTGGTAAAGTCAAGGAAACCGATCGAAATCGAAGGTGGAGGTCTTCTCTAAAGGGGAGATGGTGTGCTCGGTACCAGGGTCTTCTATGTGTTCCTGATGTCGATGATTTGATGAGCCAGATATTGCCTGAGGCCCATGGCTCTAGGTATTCTATCCATCTAGGTGCCACCAAGATGTATCGTGACTTAATAGAAATCTATTGGTGGGATGGCATGAAGAAGAATATTGTATAATTCATAGCCAAATGCCCAAACTATCAGCAAGTAAAGGTCGAGCATCAAAGGCCGGGAGGAGTACTTCAGGATAAATGTTGAGATCATGAGTGGTGGATCACGAGTCATGGTTAGCCACCACGATCAGGTCCCTCGTGGGACGCCCGGGAGGAAATTCCTGCGTAGACTCCACTGACCGGGCCATGAGTCGTTGGGGCCTTGGCCACGAGTCATCTAGTCCCTCATGGGGACTGACAGTTAGCCTAATTCTGCGATTTTAGTGCTTTTCCGTAATTCCTAAGTCCTAGGGGCCTATATGTTATACCCCGAGAAATCAAGAATCACACTGGAAGTGAATCAAAGAAGAACTAGAAAAATGTTGCAGCAGTTGTAGAACGAGTCACTGAACGACTCGTGAGGAGACCCCACGAATCATCAGTGGCTCGTGGGAAGGCCTATAAGGACGAGGGACTCGAGGACCCACTCTGCGATGTAACGACTCGTGGTCGCCCACCACGCATCATCATGTCACTGTGGGGGTGGTTCAAGAGGAAGATTGGGAAATTGATCTAGTGCACTTGACGGGAGGTGGCAACGAGTCGTGGCTGCTGGGACGCATCTTCATGTCCCCTCGTTAGGAGCCCCTGAAGACCGCTATCCAAAGGAACTTAACGATCAAAACCAACGGATCGTAAGCTCCCGGTGACGAGTCATCGGGTCGTTCGTTAGGACCCCGACGCTATTTTCAGCGCGAATTTAGTAAGGGCTTTTTGTAATTCCTATGTTCTAAGGACCTATACTACGTCATTTTATGCCTGTGAATAGAGGGTTTTTAGCGTGAGGAAAAACCTACCTTAGGCCATTAATTTCATGCATGCAAGGTTGGGGGTTTAAGAAGAAGAATCAAGGTGAATTGTCAAGGTTTTCAAAGGGGAATCTCAGCTGGGAAATTAGAAAGAGTTAGGAATTCTTCAATCCTGTGTATGTAAGGCTATGAGTGGGTGCTTCCTTGCACACCCATTCTCATTCCCTATCAAATTGTGATTGGTTTGTAATGATCAAGTTTGGGGTTTCATTCAATTGCATTATTCTTACATCTCTTTTCATGGGTGTGATTAAATTGAATTGATGTTGATGATTTTACCAAGCTTGGGCGGATTCTAACTTAATTTCTTTTACAAAATTATTTTTCTAAAAATTGAATCTAAAATGCCCATGTGTGGATAGTTCATAATAGAAGTGATTGTAGAAGAATGTAATGATGATGGAATATATGATAAAAAGAATGTTTTCAAGCCTACCCATGATTTTGATGATGTTTCTAAAGAAGATTAAATAGACCCAAGTACGGTAGAGCTTTGGGTGATGCCCAAATGATGATTTCAAATTGTGATTTTCCGTAACATGAGCTTACCACATGCTGAGATGAAATTTTCCCTTTAACCCATATTACAATCTTATCTTGTGGTACGTTTCAAAGTAAAGCCTTCATGCATAAATCCTTATGATAAGGATTATTATTGTCGAGTTTGGTCAAGGACAATGTTGCTTCATTTCATATGATGTTGAGTCTAACTATGATTTCATTTAAAGCTTTGTCGAAATGACATTGTTGAGCTCCATATTTATATCTAGTGTATGCATGATTTCATATTGAGCTTTTACAATAGAAAATGTTGAGCTTTGTTTCATACAATGTTAAGCTTATGCATGATTTCATGTTGAGCTTCGTGACTATACGTATGCCTGAGCTTGTATTTATATGTGAGAGCATTGCACGTTTTGGGAGAAGATTCTAGCACCGAGCGAGCTATGGCTCACTACCCTATGCCCCAACTGTGCCAAAGTAGGTTGATACTATTATATTATTGGGACCTCTCTTGTGAGCTATCCCTGGCCCATTTGGCCTTTCAGCTTGATATCGATATCATGGTAGCGCCTTAGCCCTGGCAAGGATTTGGACGGCTATGCTCACTTGGAGTGTAATGAAGGCCTGACTATGTAAGCTCTATCGTGGTATGTCGGGGCTTAAGTGACGAGCTCCACTATCTATATCATTCAAATGTGCATATTCATTACTCATGTTATTATCTTATGCATGCACGTTTAAAAACAAAGGTTTGACTCATTGTTAAGCTTTTGATATAAATGTTATGTTCTAGCTTTGAGTCATCTGGCCGCTTATGAGGTTCTAAAGCCATGCATGAACACGTTATGATAAAAGTATGATTTCAGAATGAATGCATGTAGTCTCCTATTTACTCTCAAAAGCTTATACATGTGAATGGTTTTACATGATTTATGTTATCAAATGGGTTTTACTTACCTTGCATACTTTCTGGGCTTATGTTATCAAAGCCGATTTATGTATTGACCGCATATTTTCTATGCTGCACGTTCATGATGCAGGATCCGGTTCTCAGGTTCAGCCCCTTACTGTAGTCGCTTATCAGAGTTAGCACCTGCTTGGTCGGTGAGTCCTTATCTTCTAGGACTAGCCTTCATTTATCTTGGTTGTATTTTCAATTTCAAAAGATTGGCCGAAGCTTGGGGTTTCTGGGGGGCGTTTGTCCCACGCCTGTCTGCATTAGAGGCTTATCAGGACTTAGATATGTATTCAGCTTCAGAAGTGCATTCTATTGTTATGTGAAGTTAGACTTCCGCTGAGTTATAATTATGTTTGCTTCATGTCTATTGAATGAGTTAGTGAATGTTTATGCCACGGGTTGACTGGGGTCTCTGTGGTCCTCTTTGTCCGAATGTCTACATGATCCGTGCACACGTTCGGATCATGACACTCATAATTATGTCGTTTTAACGACAGAAAGGTGGCTTGCGGAAAAGAATTAGCCTAAGTCCTCATTCATGAATAAATAGTTTGGGGAAGGTGATAGAAGGTGATCTAGGCGATTTCATGGTGTTCTTCATCAATTTCTTGGGAAATCTCAGTAGGATATTGTATGATCAACTTCTCTTATGTATGTCGGGTTTGAATGGGTAGCCTTATCCACACCCATGCAATTCTTCGTAATCTATGGAATTCACAAGTTGAATCTTATGGGGTTTTAACCCAATGCGTGAAATCTTTAAGAAACCGATATGGGTATGTTATTAACATGTTCCAATTGGTGAATTCGAACGATGGGCCGATTTTACATTGTTTTAATCATTGTCTTGTGATTTAGTGTTTTAAACATAAAGTGCCCAATCATGAGATTTCTCGGGGTTTATGATTTTGATGATCTTTTGAGTATGCAGTAAATTTACGATTTGGAAGCCTATTTTCAATTACCCATGCCTTTATGATCATGATTTCAATATATTCAAGTATTTCAAGTATGTTTAATTATTGGGCAATTCCCACATGTCAAGTATGATTTAATAATTTATGACTTTGGCCGACTCATTGTGTTCTTATTTCATGGCTAGTTCACATATCTCAATAATAACTATGATTTCCATGATTTAACTAGCCCATTCATATCATGTATGTTACCCATGAGCACGTTGCATGTTCTAGAGGTACTAACACTGAGTAGGTTCGGGGTCCAGGTTATGCCCTGAATCTCGTAACTACGTGCCACCGTAGGTTAAGTTTGGGACTTCCTCGTGGATCGCCCCCTATTTATAATGGGTCTTCATAAGTGATATCACGCCCCTTCATGGTTCTGGGCCTTGGCAAGGTATGAACGATTTCCCAACTAGGTGTGCAGGTTGGACTCCATGTGTGCTCGTATAGAGTATGTCGGTTATAAGAATCTCTCATTGTTCCTCATTGTTTATGCATCATAGGATATGCTTGTTGCTAATATGCTTATGAAATGCTTTCTCATGTGTTTAGTGATTACAATTTGTTATGAAATGTTTTTTAACCTTAGTTTGATGTTATTTTATGATTTGATTTATGATCATACAACTTATTTATACTTATGTTTTGAATGTCATTTTTAATTTTACTGTAATAATTATATTACTTCAAGATCGACTTCACACTTTTATGCTTTATTTGTCTCTATATAGCTGGGAAGGGTTCTGCTCGCCATCCTCATGTGGTGTCGCTTTCAGAGTATGGTTTTAGCTTATTATGGAACTGCACTCTGAGGCGTTATAAAACGCATTTTATAAGAGATCTGCCGAAGGTTGAAGGTTAACTGCCAACCAGGCTCGTAGTGTGTGTGGAGATTTCAGACATGTATGCGCTCAGACCAGGCATGGCCTAGTGATTTCATATGCCTGTGATATGCTATGTTTAGATGCTGGCGCACCTATGTTTTATGTTTAGTCTTCCATTTAATTTTAATGAAGTTAGATATGTTTATGCCATGGGCTCTAATTTGACCTCCGTGTTCCTTGTCCTGTGTTTGCAATCCGCATCTACTCTCAAGCCATGACAGGTCTAGACGGGACACTAGCACCGGGTTTCAGAAATCAAGGTTAAAACTAGTGTTGGGACAACTACAACCGCAATGGGCAAGGATACGCCCGAGGTTGTGAGCGAGAGGGCGAATGGAGAAAGAATGATGGATATTGCAACGACCGGCACAGTTTCTATGTTCTTCCTAATACACGCGAGGGTGAGACTGGGCCCTCAATATTGGAGAACATGATGGATGAGATGCTCAAGAAGGTAAAGTCCACCGAGGATCTAGCCAAGAGACATTCGCACGTATATCGGGTATGGACCAAAATGTTGAATCGCATGCAACTGCTATCAAAAGATTGAGCAGCATCTGGGTCAGATGTCGACTTCCCAAAACCGTGAGGCAGAAGGGAACACTCAGCAACACAGCTGCGTAATCCAAAGAATGACAAATACTATATGGTTGTGATGACTAGGAGTAGAAAGACCCTATAGTTAACCCTCGCTGCCGGTTGTAGTTGAGATGGAAAGACAAAAAAGAGATTTAACTTGGTGAGGAAGAAGAGGTTTGCCGAAAGTATGAGCTTACAAGTGAGGCCGAGTTGATTGGGCTCCGCTTGGTGCAAAGGAGTCTCGGTTTATGCTGTGAGAAGAAAGGGGGCAATGAAAATTTAAAAGGCTATCCTCGACCACTCACCATTCCCAAAGGATGAAGAAGAAGGCAGAAGATGGTAAGTTTCAAAAATTTCTCAATATGCTTAAATAGTTGTCTGTGAACATACTATTGGTCGAGGCATTGGGGGTAGGAGGTTCGGATATCCCAAATTCATCAAGGAACTTTGACCAAAGGTTCGTAAGCTATGAGCCGGTAGGTAACATGCATCATTGTAGTGCCATATCTTCATGGGTCCTTGCTCAACAGAAGTATATCCATGTGCCTTCACCATTCCATGTACGATTTGTGATTTTGAGTTTGCGAAGGCACTCGTGAATTGGGAGCTAGTATCAACTTGATTCCATTAGCCGTATTCAAACAACTAATCTTGGGAGCCCTCACTACACCAATGTCAATGTGGCTATTGATGGCAGACCATACAGTTAAAAGGCTAGTAGGTTTAGTTGATGTGCTTGTCAAGGAAGTACTCCATTTCATCTTCCCAGTGAACTTCGTAATCCTAAATTGCAAGGTTGATTTTGAGGTCCCCATTATTTTTGGGGCGACCATTCCTGGCCACTGGGAGAGCTTTGGTGGATGCTGAAGCTGGCCAACTAATGTTCATGCTAAATAAAGAGGTCACTTTTAACGTCTGCCGGTCAATGAAGTAGCCCAATGAATTCAGGGTTGTCTCAATAATTGATGATGATTCCGAGTTACTTGATGAATTCTTAGTAGTCAAGAGACTTATCGTACCGCGATGCCAAATCAGATGCTTCTTGGGGAGGCAACCCATGAGGTGGTATGGTGAAGTCCGGAAACTGCACAACCGGGCGCAGTCACGACAGCAATCAAGCGCTTGGAGGCAACCCAAGTATCTAAACTTTTGTGCGTTTAGGTGTGCAGTGTAAAACAAATCAACTGGGTCAAAATTGCAGCACAAGACTGTACTACGAATCTCAACACGGTTATATGACAATGTATGACTCAGATTACATCCGTTGTTCAAGGAAGAGACTCGAGCTTGAAGCGTGAGTTCATGTTACTAGATTGGTCATTATGAATCGTATCCACATTGTACGGAGTTGTAGTAATTACTGTCATGGTGAACCATGCCAAGTGTGGAAGGGCGTAAAACTTACGACCTAAGGGCCATAGTATGGTTCGTACTCATGGTACGAGTCGCACCATGCACTCGTAGGTCCCCAAGTAGGTTTCCTAAGTCTTCGGTTACGAGTCCACGAGACGAGCCATATGTCTAACCTATGACTGTGGTATGAGTCTTGATGGGTTGAATTATTGAATGTAACCGACTTAATTTATCTCAAAAATCTGCCCTAACCTATTTAAACTCAAATTTCTTCGACTTCCATTCCCACGTAAACATAAACTTTAAACCTACAATCTCACCCAATACTGCACACCCGAAACTCAAACCCCAAGAGATCTGCTCAAATTTGTGCAAGTTTCCACCTGCACAAATGGAAATCATACCCACATCACCTAATCAAGCAAACACTTTGAAAAATTCAAGTAAGTACACATGTTTAAATTTGCAAAAGCTTGCTCTATAACTGATAACGATTCCTCAAATTAAAAATAAATGGGTCGAGGAAGACACTAAAAGAGCTTGTGTGATTCTAGTGAACGGGTAAAAATTTGAAATGCTTAACCACTAAATTGGGTTGTTGAAAAATTTAAAAGTTGAGTTACGGAGTGTGAAATGGGTAGCGAATAATTTGGGTAGGTCTAAACAATTAACATTGGTAGCCTAAAATGGGTTGAGTACCAAAACAAATGAATGGTTTACCTAAACAACTCCGAACCAAAATAAGGCGTAGGGGCGGCTTCACGAGTCTCTTCTACGAGACTCAGGTTCTGGCTACCACGACTCATACGATGACCCGTTGGAACTATCCCAAGTTAATAAAAAGTGTAAGTGTTGGTACGAATCTTAGTACGATTTGTAGGATCTTACTACGAGTCGACCGGTGATCGTACCATGAGACAGTAAGGGTCAAAGTTCACAAAGAATGCACGATCCTTTGTATGACTCGTAGAACCTAATCACGAACTATAAGACAAGTCATACAAAAAAATAGTAATTTGAAAATTTAGGATATTCCTCATACGACTCTTAATACGAACCACACTTCCACTGTACGAGCCATACCAAGAAGTCATGACAGAAGGACACATTACAAGTCTTAGTAATGAGTAGTACCACCATGGTACAACCCTTACTATAGACTTATGAAACATATGAGGATATTGTTTCTTACTTTATTTCCTCATATCATACATACTAACCTTCTTTTCCACTAGTACAATGACAATGAAGAAAAAGTAGTGCTCCAAATCTACCCATGACAGCGGGCTAGAGCGAAATTGCCGCTCGTAAGGGCATTGAGAAATGAGCTCCTCCGGACTCGCAACTCCCTAGTGGTTTGTTAGCAAGTAGAGAATATTGAGCTGGACTCCTCCAACACCGACAAGCCATTTTAACCACTAGGGCATAGGCTAGAGCCTAAGCGAGGTGGCCATAGCAACATCTAGTAAAGCATCCTCAGTCTAAAAAGGGAGCTGAGGAGAAATCTCAGGGGCTCTCAAGGACATGAGGAGGAGTCCAACAAGGTCTCTAATGTGATGAGTGGTCCTAGAGGCCCAATCCAAAAATGGTGATAATGACGCCATGGGGATTTGACAGATCAAACTCCGCCTAGGGCAACTACACTATCAAGTAGAGAGTATTCGGTGCTCAAGAGATATATGAGCAGGGTCTTCCTCACTCGGGAATAATCATCCAAGGCGAAAGTATACAAGAAGAATCACGGATCCTCACCAATGCCTTGAATGAGGTTGGAGAAATAAAGTGGATATTTAGCTTCTATGGATTTAATTAAAGGCTAGAACCTGAGAGAGAAATACAGTCTCAAGATGGTCCAAGAATTCTATGCCAACTACTTGGCCACAATGGAGTAGAAAGCAAAAGGTGGGAAAATTGGAAGGAATCGCCAAAGCTTGAGAAAGTGATGGTGCGAGGTTGCACCGTTAACATCTCCGAGCGTACTATTGCTCGGATACTATATTGGCCTCAATTTAGATCTCCAAACATAATAGTTGAATCTGGACTATAGAGTAGATGTTTGAAGAGGATAAAGCAAATAGGCCATGAGGAGAGGTAGAGCCAAGTTAGGTGGTTGGCCGTGAGTTCTAGCCGAGGACAAGGAAGAAGTTGAACGGTGGCTAGGAAAGCAAAAGTCATCAAATCTTCACTCGAACTTTATAGAAAAGGCTTGGCCGACTAGTCCGCTATAGGTTGGTACCAACGGTCAATCACAACACCCTTAGTGCGCATGTAGAGCAAATGTTGGTGGCATGTATCATGTTCAGATATTCCATCAATATTAGCGAGGGTCATAGCAGTGTAGATCCAAGATCGGTCCATGGGATTGATCACCACTATGACATTTCCGAGCCTCATTTACCCGATATGCGTAGATGTCGTGATGCACTCATTTACGATGTAGATGTGGAGATTGGAGGCCAGCACCGTCATATAAAATTTATTAGGGATGAGATGAACCCAATGAGTCGACTTAGACTTCTACCGCAGCCTCGCACTGATGCATCCTGGGGCAAACTGCTAATGCCCCTCACCTCAGTGGAGTAGGATGAGACACTCGGCTGGGGAGACAGCCCCAATACCTCTTCTAATATCTCCGATGGGTCTTTCGGAAAGCAAGACCCCAATCGGATATTATTTTGTCCCTCACAATTTTCTCCAAAAAATGGAAAGAGACTCGATGGTGACCGAGAGAAAGGTTCAGCCTATGATGAAAAATGTCAAGACCCAAGTGAAGGTAAAGATTAAGGAGGCCGTGAGGAGTTGTATGGATGGATTGATGGATTCGAGCTCCACCAACGACCACTTAGTAGAGCAAACCCAGACACTAGTAGCCTCAGGGAGGAGGAGTTGGGGCCTCTTCAGAGAGAAGTGACTGAGTTACTGTCTAGCCAACCGATAATTATAGCGCCCCTACTCTTCCAAGACTTAGATGTTGAGCCCAATGAGGAGCTCTGCCTTTAGAGGCATATCAGTCCGATGGCTGCTAGTGGAGGAAAAGAGAAGAAGAGGGTCCTACCCCCAAAGAAGAGGAAAAAGAAGGAGAAGAAAGAGAAAGAAAAGAGAGGAGAGTATGCAAACCTACCTACGTACATATGTCGAGTTGTAGAGCGAGCTAGGAGTAGCGAGGAGCTCCACCACTACCCCGAGAGGATCGCAGTGAGGCTGACCTTCGAGGAAGCCATAATCAGCCAGAGTAGATACTGAGGTCATGAAAGGATGGAGCGTGATGCGGGGGTAACCAATCCCCAACTGAGGTACCATTGGGTGCCGACCACCTAGCGCCATTGATGCAACAAAGGTACCACCTCCGCCTGGATGATAAGAGACCTTAGTGCGCCACAGGTATGTCCCTTTCTTCTTTTACATTTTTATTCTTTGGGGACAAAGAATGCTTTAAAGGGGAGTATACTCAGGAGCATTTGGAGAATTTGATTCAAGCCGAGGATTTTTCTTGCCGTATTTTCCCTGCATATTGCTATATAGTAGAACCGGTATGTTTTATGTTATTTTCGTTTAATTAGAAGTAGCTTAGGGATGACTTTTCGGACAATAAATTCACTAGTTTGATGTTGCAAAATTGACTTATTAAAAAAAAAATTGGCGTTAGCTTTAAAGTTAATTGCCATTGCATGACTTCTGTGATTCTTTGTATGACATTTACATTATTAGCATGAGTAGTTGTAGCTTAGTCGTGCATAAATCCGATAGGTAGATTCAATGCAAACCGGTACCATTAGTTAGTGAGGTTGTATACTAAGTTCAATATTGCATTAAGGATCTAGAACTTGCCCTAAGTTGGTCTTACATAGGTTTTAGGATAGTTGCTTAGGAGATGATCATATAGGCCATTGATGTAGGGCATATTTTCATGCCCATTTTCCATGTTTCTACCTATATTTGATCAAGGCTTTTTTGAGTTCATAATCCTTAATTAATGCTTAAATTTATGTATGTGTGTATTTTATGTTCTAACGGACAATTTTAGTTAATTTGAGCAGGAAACTAAGAAAAAGGAGCTCAAAATGATGCAAGAGATGAAGAGTTGAGATTCTGACGTCACGCCCCACCTTGGGAGGAATGACTGACACCCACGCCACACTGGACCCTGGCTGACCTAGCTGGGTATACTTTTCCAGTGCTTGTCAGCAACTAAAAATCAAGAAACAAAGAGCTATATCTCGACCGTAAACACAAACTCGAGTAAAAAAGGTCACATAGCCACCTCGTAAAAAAATAGCTAACCCAACCAGCAAAACAATAATAGGGATCTTATGCGGGCCGACAAGACCACCATGTTGTCTAGTCATAACAAAATGAAAACAGGCAGTCATATTTACACTATAGCCGACAAGGCCGCTAACCAACCAACTAATTAGGCCTCACACGGCCGCATGTACAATGTAGTATACATAGGCCCCACACGGCCAGCACATACAATATAGTATACATAGTCCCCACACAGCCATCAACAACTAATAACTAAAAACTGCAGATCTGCAAGCCTCTAAGAATGGAATAATGGTCGAAACAGGCCCTGACCTACCCAAGCAAGCTTACACAAGAAAGAAAAAACCTTTCTAACTATCAAACTGGGTGAGAAGGAGCCGACTGAATTGCTAACTCTGGCTAATAGCTAAGAAGGTCACAAACCACGTCCATCTGTGCCTATAGGCAAGTATGCAGCGCCTCATAGTTGGGCATCAGTACAATGTGTACCGAATATGTAAGGCGCAATGAAAGCGTAATAATACCAATAGAAGAACTAAAAGTAATCAATAAGCAGTTGATAAGAGTTCAACCTGAATAGCCTCACAATCTAGAATATAACTAGCAAGTATATAGACAAACAAACAACCTCAGCCGGGCCTCCATAAGCCTGGAAGTTGAAATCAACATAGAATAACCTACTCGGGCCCCTATAAGCCCCGAAAATGCCAAATAGTCTAAATACCCCTAAATAGACCCTTGAGCTCCATAAGTGACTGCAAGTATGTTTCAGACAACCCAGGCCCTGGGTAGGTCGGTGTATCATCTTTATCATAGAAGGAGTACATAGAAGACTCCAACTTGGCCTCAAAGGCATTACTTAATCCCTTCAGACACTTAATAGCTCCTCGTAGCAATTCAAGAGTCTATAAGCAATACTAAGTGGCTCCAAAGCAATTCTGTAGTTCGTGTGAGTAATAGAACATCATGGCTCTGTAAGGTGTTTATAGCACCGCAGGTACAAGCAGCATCATAGATCCATAAGCAATTTATAGCTTCATAAGAAGTTCATATGATTAGCAGCCCGGCTATTTACAAGGCAGGTTCATATGAAATATGACCTACCCCTACTAGGGGATGCCATTAATTATAATCTCAAGCCTATTCTTAACAGCTAACTACAACATTCGAGTTCCTAAGTCACTACGGAAGTACCAGTCGTATCAATGTTATGGAAGAAGTAACTAGCCGAAGGAATAGCCTTAACATTCCTCGAATGCCTATTCTCATTTATCCAATTAGTTCCAACTGCCATCGGGTAATTCCACCCAATTGCAGCTTCTACGCTATCACAGTCTCATAGATGTCAATTAGAAGTGATTTTGACAACTTTCACTTGGCGGGGTTCCGTTACTTTGAGCTAATTTTCAAGAAATAACTATATTGTGGATGTTCCTTGTAGGCCTAGAACTCGATATTCAAAATGAATTTGCGTTTGGACAGAGTTTAGCATCGTAATATGATGAAAAATGGAAGAATAATAGAGAGAAAATGTTGTAGGCCCGTAATTTGACTTTGGGGAAATGCGTTTTGCGATTTAAACTTGAACTTAACTTATATATATAGGTAAGAGTCGAGGGGGGGGTACTACCAACCATCTAAGTTAAGGGAGATGCTTAATATGATGTAATATAGGGACTAAATAGGTGGGAAATTATATAAATATCCCTAGAATAAAATCTGAAAAACTGCCCGACAGGGGACCAACGGGGTTTCACCAACAAGTCATTGGTTAAGACCATGACTCATTCACCGGGCCGCTGGTCCTACTGCCCGGGTTCGGGTCACCGGATTATGCAACGGGAGACACAAACACTCATTAGATGAACCAATGGTCATTGGCCTTCCCGTGGTCACCTGGATAAGAAAATCTAATAGGTATTGCAATGAGCAACACAACGACTCATCGGGTGGATCTAACGGTCGTGTCCACTGCTACCTTCATTGGAACTTTTCTACAAATCGACCACACGAAGCGGTGACAACGACTCATTATGTGGTACAATAGGTCGTTGCTACCACCATTGCCACCGAGAAGGGTTTTCCGGGACTCTCAACCAACGACTCACACCACTTAGTTATTATTTTTGACGACGAGCCTGGTTGAGTCGTGGGGTCCTAGAAAAGGAGTTCTAAGTCAAACCAACGAGCGATAGGAAAACTCATTATTTCTCACAATGGGTCATTCCATGTCTCATGGGTTCTAGAGGGACCACATTGCCGATCACGATTGACACAAAGAGTCGTTGGAAGCTAACCACCACTTGTTGTCTCCATCCTTCTAAGGCAACTTTTTGGTTTTCTTCTCGGTTGTTTTCTTTGAAAGGTTTGAGTCTGTCTAAGAAAGTTTCGTGGTGTTACAGTGTACTCAACCCCGGGCGCGCCTGGCAGGCATGGTGCAACATGGGCGCTGCGCGCCTGCCTCCGCCTCGGCCTCCTATTCAAGCCTCATGCCATGTTCATATACTCAACTCCTTGGCCCTTTCACGATGTGCCGTATCTAAAATTCTCAACATACACATGCACACGTCCGTTAAATCAAAAATCTTATGGGGTGTAACATCATCCCCCCTTAGGAACATTTGTCCTCGAATGTAATCTTAAGCTTAAGAGACTCAACCCTTTAACTATTGCTAGAAAATTTTTAAGCAGTCTCCTCCGTAATATAGACTATCCAAAACTTGAAACGCAAAAGTCCAACATAGGTGTCTCACGGACGCTAAGCAACGATATAATATAGCTCCACATCAAAAAAATGAATAACTACACAATAATTTCATAATATAAGCACATGACAATGGTTAAATAACTATCTCACCTCAACTGCATAACCTCGGAGTCAAGTTTGGAATAAGTGAGGATATCTAGACCCTGTGGTCGTCCCTCGCCTTCCTAGGTCATCTCTTCTAAATTTCTATTCCTCCATAAGACATTAATGGAGGCTACATCTTTAGTTCTCAATTTACGAACTCGTTTGGCCTTTAGTATAACAATTGGAGTCTCTTCGTAAGACAACTCTTCAATGACTTGAACATCCTTATGAACAACCGAGACGGCCCTTATGCATTTCCATAGCATTGAGATGAAAGACTGATGAACGGGTTCTAGCCCTAAAGACAGTTCTGATTCATATGCCACTCACCCATTCTTCGAAGGATACAGGCTAATGAACCTATAGCTAAGCTTTCCCCTTCTTGCCAAATCTCATCATGCCCTTTATAGGCAAACTTTTAAGAAATACCCAATCATCAACATCAAATTCCAAATCTCTACTCCGGACATCAGAGTAGGACTTCCGATGACCTGCCTTTAAAACACTCTAATCCTTACTCGTGTACATACAAAAGACATTCAAAGTACCGATCGCATACTTTCTATGATGTATCGTTGCACATACACATCAGTCGCTTCCTCGTGCTCACCCTTCTCAGTAGTGTTTCAGAGATTGCTATCATACCTAGTGAGTCCTCATGTTCCGAGGTGCTTCACTTTATTCTTTCTTTCAGCTTTAGAATTGTTGGGTTAGCTGGGGAGTTGTCCCATCAACCCGTCTTTCATGATTGTGAGGCTTTCCAAAACTACAAGTTGTATTCAACCGTTGGGTGTATGGATTGTGCATTTTCCTTTCTCCATATTTATGACATGTTTACATTTTCATGTTAAGTCTTCCGCTTATGTGATTGTGTTAGATGTAAAAACCCATGCCATGGGCTACATAGGGTCTCTCGGGGCTCTTGTCTCGTGTCTACGATCCAAATTGCATCGCTCGGTCGCGTGATAAACTTAGTATCAGAGTGATAGGTTTGAAGTTTCCTAGGGTTTCTGAAAGCCACGTTAAGTAGAGTCTTTTTCATCTGTGTGAAGCGCGTCACACTTATGACAAAGAGGCTACTAGATGTTTAGGGAAATGTTCCTTTTCTTCATGATCTATGTCAGGCGATGAAAGTCCTCTACCTTTCTAATTTGTGCTATTCACGTTTGCAGCATCACGCCTCCATGCCGAGTGAATAATTCAAGAAATGGTAATGGTAATGATCATGAGGTGCTAATGGTGAGGAGCATCGTGCAGCCCCACCCTTTCACGAGGGAGCACACACTGTAGAGTAAATTACCACTACGAGTTTAGGGAAGCGATTTAGATGCTAGCAATGTGCCATGACAGTCCAGGTTCAAAATTAGATAGTGGTGCATTACCCACAGAATGGGAAACAGCGGCAGCCAGGGTGAGGGATTTCTTGAGGATGAGCCTCCCGAGTTCGCCCCGGTCGAGGGTGGACAGGATACCCACGATTTCATAGAGGAGATTCTCAAAATCACCCGTGTTACTGGGGTGAACAATAGGGATTGTGTTAATTTAACCTCCTATCAGCTAAAGGGGGTGACTCATATATGGTTTAAGCAGTGGAGAGATGCCAGGGTAGTAGGCGTAGGCCCGATAGGTTGGAAAGAGTTTCATGCAACATTTTTGGCGTACACTTCTCGAGATGAGTGGAGCTCAGTGTGAGGAAGGCCATTTGAAGGAGGAACATATCTGTTCAGATATCAGATCGAGTTCCATCTGATCTAAAAAGCTCTCGAGTTTGTAAAGGATTGGGTACTTATGACATTGGTGCGCTAAGGCATTATTGAGGTAAAGATTGCGTGATCGCTATGCTTCTTCGGGATATCAACTTCCCCCATATTGTGTTGCGTGCACAGTAGATGGAGTCGGTCTACCGGAGGCAGAGGAGCAATAAAAGGGCTAGGACCGACAAATATGGGGTTTCTCAAGTCAAGTCGAGGTGGACAACTTCAAAGAGTCCCAAACATTTCTGTGCCCACGTTCTACTCCATCATCGGCTAGCACGCCATCTAGTTCTTAGGAGGTTAGAGGAGTGGGGCTTCAGGCTTAAGGGATTAGGGTAGCATGGCAGGTGGAGCACACTTTTACAGCTTGTGCAAAGTGCAGCAAGAATCATCCGGGGAGGTTCTTAGTTTGCTCAAATGCGTGTTTGAGGTGTGGCGAACTAGGAAATGACTTAGGGATTGCCCCTCAGCCAGCTAGGGGTCGATGGGGCCCGTGTGACAGCAGCCAGTTCTACCGCTTCAGAAGCCCGTCCTCCTTAGTAGGGTGCCTCTACTAGTTCGGGCGGTCAACGCTAAAATAGGGTTTTATGCTTTAGTACCCCGCCAAGAGTAGAAGGCTTCACCGTACGTGGTCACTAGTGTTGCAAGTCTTCCATATTGATGTTTATGTCTTGTTAGATCCAGGAGCTACGTTGTCTTCTTTGTGACCTTTATATTGCTAGTAGCTTTGGAGTTTGCCCTGAAATTGTGTCAGAACCGTTCTTGGTTTCTACCCCGGCCGGGTGAATCATTGTAACGAAGGGTGTATAGAAGTTGCCCCATCACATTGTTGTACAAGGTTACCTCCACAAACTTAGTAGAGCTAGCTATGACTGACTTTGACTTATTTTGACATAGATTGGTTGTTTGCATGTTATAAGCCGATTAATTGTAAACCAGATCGTGGAGTCTGAAGTCCGGATGAGCCAATCATAGAGTGGAAGGGAAATCTCACCAGACTAAATGGTCGATTTATTTCATATCTTAAAGCTAGGAAAATGATTTCTACGGGTTGCATGTATTACCTAGTTAGGTTAAGGATGTTGAGTCCGAGACCCCGACTATCTAGCTCACCTGGGTGGTGTGAGTATCCGAGAGGTTTTTCACAATTATTTACCAGGGTTCCTCCCGAGAGGGAAATGATTTCCGTGCATTGATCTTCTACCCAATACCCAGGCTATCTTTATTCCTCCGTACAAGATGGCTCAAGCTGAACTAAAGGAGTTGAAGGATCAGGTACAGGACTTGTTGGATAAGGGTTTCATTAGACCGAGCATGTTTCCATGGGGTGCACCTTCGCTTCTCTTTTTCCGAAAGAAGGATGTTTCCCTTTGCATGTGTATTGATTACTTCATAATTGAACAAGGTCATCTTCAAGAATAGGTACCCCTTACCCAGGATGTATTTAATCGGCTCAATCGTGCCGGGATGCCCTTCAAAGACACTGTGTCGTGTCACTGCGTGGTTAGTGAGAGTGACATCCCGAAACCGCTTTCAGACTCTTGTTTGGTCACTACAAATTTGTTATTATGTCTTTTGGAATAACCAATGCCCCTGCAGCTTTCCTGGACTTGATGAACAGGGTGTTCAAGCAATATCTAGACATGTTAATGATCGTGTTCATCGATGATATCCTTATATACTCTCGGAGCAAGGAGGGGAGGCATCACTGAGAGAGTGCTTCACCCTCAAGGATCGTCAGTTGTATGCAATGCTTAGCAAGTGTGAATTTTGGCTAGACTCCATGGAATTTTTAGCTATGTGGTATCGCAGGGGGTATAAGGGGTGGATTCTCATAAAATTGAAGCTAAAGAATTGGCCCAGACTGATGAACTTTAGAGATTTAGAGTTTCTTGGGCCTATCGTGTTACTAATGATATGTTGAGGGATTTTACTCAATTATAGAACCATTGACCAGGTTGACTCAGAAAAAGGTAAAGTTTCAATGGTCGGAGGCTTGTGAGAAAAGCTTGCAAGAGTTGAAGACTCTACCACTTCAACACCAAGTGCTGGACCCTACTCCAAGGGTACCGATGGTTTTGTAGTATATTGAGATGCTTCGAGAATCGTACTTGGGTGTGTGTTCATGCAGCACGGGAAAGTGATAGCATATGCCTCAAGGCAGTTGAAAGTCCATGAGAAGAATTACCCGACCCATGATCTAGAGTTGGCCGCTGTGGTGTTTGCATTGAAGATATGGTGGCTTACTTGTAATGGGTCCACGTGGATGTATTTACTTACTCACAATAGCTTTCAATATGTGTTTACACAGACAGATCTCAATGTTCAGCAAAAAGGAGGTAGGTTGGAGCTACTTAAGGACTATGATATGAGTGTACTATACCACCTGCAAAGGCTATTATGGTAGCGGACGCACTTAGTAGACTCTTTATGGAGAGTGTGTCCCACGTGGATGAGGGAAAGAAGAGTTGGTAAGAGATGTCCACCGACTTGCAAGGTTGGGAGTTAGATTGGTTGACCTGACTGATGCAGGTGTTGTTGTGCAAAATAGATCTGAATCGTCCTTGGTGACTAATGTGAAATCTAGGATGATGAGGATTCGAAGTTTGTAAAGCTAAAAGAAGTCGTCCAGAGTCAAGGTGGAGGTTTTTCACAAGGGAGAGATGGTGTGTTGCGGTACTAGAGTCGTCTTTGTGAAACCTGGACATAGATGATTTGAGGGACCAAATATTGCATGAGGCACATGGATCCAGGTATTCTATCCATTCGGGTGGCCACGAAGATGTATCATGATCTGCGAAATATATTGGTGGAACGATTAAGGAAGAGGATATATTCACTGTGAGCTGCGCCCGAATTGTCGAAGCAAGTGAAGGTCGACCACCAAAGGTCGGGAGGCGTACTTTAAGATATTAGCATTCCTACTTGAAAGTGGGAAGAAATCAATACGGACTTCATAACTAGGTTGCCCCATACTCGCCGGCAATATGACTCCATTTGGGTGGTGGTCGACAGGTCAACCAAGGAAGCACATTTCCTGCTAGTGAAAACCACAGATTCAACGAATGACTATGCCAAATTGTATATTCAGAATTGGTTCGACTTCATGGAGTGCACTTGTCTATTATTTCAGACCAAGGTACTCAGTATACCTCCCAGTTCTGGCGGTCTTTTCAGAAGGGTCTGGGGACTCAAGTTAAGCTCAGCACGGCCTTTCATCCGCAAACGGATGGCCAAGCTGAACGAACAATCCAGACTCTCGAGGACAGGTTGAGAGCATATGTGATGGATTTCAAAGGTACCTGGGATGATCATTTTCCCTTGATCGAGTTTGCTTATAATAACAGCTATCACTCTAGTATCCAGATAGCATCGTTCGAGGCTCTTTATGGGAGAAGGTGTAGATAGCCCATTGGATAGTTTGAGATTGGTGAGGCAGCCATGGTAGGACCAATATTGTTCATGAGGCCATCGTAAAGGTTCAGTTGATAAGGGACCAGTTGAAAACCATGCAAAGTCGTTAGAAATCATATGCTGATGTAAGGAGGAGAGAGTTGGAATTCGAGGTGGACGATTGGGTATTTCTGAAGGTATCTCCAATGAAGGGAGTCATGCGGTTCAGAAAGAAAGGGAAACTTAGTCCCCGCTATGATGGTCCCTACCGAGTTATGAGAAGGGTTGGTAAGATAGCGTATGAGTTGGACTTGCCATCACAGTTATCTTTAGTTTATCCCGTCTTTCATGTATCATTCTTAAAGAATTTCTCGGGTGATCCAGCTTTAGTAGTCCCGGTGGAAAGTGTTGGTGTGAGAGATAACCTCAGTTATGTGGTAATTCCAGTTGCAATCTTGGATCGTCAGGTTCGGAGGCTGAGGAACAAAGAAGTAGCTTCAATAAAGGTGTTATGGAGAAATCAGCATGTTGAGGGAGCTACGAGTGAAGCCGAAGAGGATATGATGGCTAAATATCCTCACATGTTCCCTACCGACTCAGTTTCAGTTTTTCCCTAATTCTCAAATTAGTTTCCATGTTCAGCTCATGTGCGCAAGTTTGAGTTATGATGTATGCGATGTCTGAATTATGTTCAACTATGTAGTTCCTTTCAGAGGTAGTCATTCCGTCAGTCTTCGATTTAATCAGAATTTTCATATGATGAATGTATGATTCTGAGTTTTCTGCGTGTTTCTAACATTCGAGGATGAATGTTCCCAAGGGGGAGATATTGTTATACCCCGGGAACCCAAGGATCAGACCCGAGAGTCAAAATGGTGAAAAACTGAATTTTTGCACCAAGTCATAGGATGAACCGTGAAGTGGTTCGTGAGGAGTGACCACGAGTCGTGAAGTGACTTGTGGGAAAGCAGGGAGGTGGATGTGTTTAGGGGTCACCAAGGGCATGACCACGAGTCGTGGTCAGGCCACATGACTCGTGAGGTCACTCCTGGCCTTGACTGGATGCTGGGCAAGGATAGTGAGGCAGTGTAGACCACGGATGGTGACCACGAGTCGTGGTCATTCACCACGATTTGTGGTGTCCTTCGTGGGATCCGAGGGTGGAATTTTGGCAGTGTACCTCACGACTCAAACCACGAGTCATGGTCCCTAGAGACGAGTTGTCCAGTCTCTCGTGGGGACTGGAAGTCAGCAAAATTTTGCCATTTAAGTAAGGGCTTTTCCGTAATTCCTATGTCCTAGGGTCTTATACTACGTCGTTTTAACATTTGAAAGGGTGGTTTAAAGGGGGATTGACTAGCCTAAGTCCTCATTCATGTATGCAAAGGTTTGGGGAGGTGATAGAAGCGTGATCTAGGTGATGTCAAGGTGTTTTTCATCAATTTCCTCTTGGGAAATCTAGGTAAGTTAAGAACCAGCAATTCTCAGGTATGTAGGGTTCTCAACGAGTGATTTCTTCCACACCCATGCCCCTCCTCTATGATTTTTACAAAAGTTTCATTAAAAACTCATGGGGTTTTCTAATTGATTTATGTAAAATCTATTGATTTGATTATGGGTTTTGTAATTTTAAAATATTATCATAATCTATGGATTTGTGATATGCTTTTGTGATTTAAATTGATTACTATATTGTTGATTTTAGTTTCTATGTAATTAATCCTAATTATGCGTGTCCCATGATGAATCGATTTATAATCTAATTTCCCATTGATGAAATTTACAAGCCCAACATGAATTATGGTTCAAATCATGAAATTATTATATTACCCATCATGATTTTATGAATTTAAAGCTATATGTATGATTTACAAGTATGTATTAACCTTATGAACCACGAATTATGTTTTGGCTGACTCACGGGCTTCGTTTCATGGCTAGTTCACGTATGTACGAATATGTTTATGATTATCATGATTTAACTAGCCCATGAATTCATGTAAAATATACTATGAGCACTATATATGTTTTGGGAGTAATATCGAATACTGAGTAGGTTCGGGGCCTAGGTTCTGCCTCGGATCTCATAAACTACGAGCCACTGTAGGTATGTTGGGGCCTTCTATGGGACTGTTCCCGGCCCAAATTGCCCTTTCCATGGTGATATCACACTTTCATGGTCCTACCTTTGACAAGGTACTAACACCCTCCCAACTAGGGTTACAAGTTGGGCTTCATGTGTGCTCATATGAGGTATGTTGGTTAAGAGAATCTCCCATTGTTTCTCATGATTTATGAATGTTTATGATTATGTATATAGGCTCAGGTCATGTTAAATATGGCTTTTCTCTTACGATTATGATTATGAATGTATTTCGAATGTATTGGAAAAACCATAAGCCTTATGATATGTTATGATGATTTACAATACGAGCATGGTGTCCTACTCTTATGATCATTTATGAAATTTTCTATATTTTAAATGTTTGTTTTACTTACCTTGCATACTCAGTACATTCCAAGTACTGACCGCATACTTTTTATTGTATTGTTTCATGATACAAGACCCGGCTCTCTGGCCCGCCCTCCTCAATAGTGTTTCGGAGAATTCTATCAGCGTACTTGGTGAGTTCTCATGTTCCAAGGGCCATATGCTTAGACTCTATGGTTTTCTTTCAGTTTCAGAATTGTTGGGTTAGTTGGGGAGTTGTCCCATTAACCCGTCTTTCATGATTAGAGGTTTTCCTGACTACAAGTTGTATTCAACTATCATGTATGGATTGTGCATTGTCCTCTCTCCATATTTATGACATGTTTACGTTTTCTTATGTTAAGTCTTCCGCTTATGTGATTATATTAGATGTACGCTCATTTCATAGGTTGACTTGGGGTCTCTCGGGACTCCTTGCCCCATGTCTATGATTCGGGTGTACGTTTAGGTCATGACAACCATGCCTTTACTGCCTCAATTTTCTATGATTCAACCTAGATACCCGCATCTGACACAATATGGCCCAAGAAGGCCACGAAATTCAACCAGAACTCACATTTTGAGATCTTCACATATAACTGGTAATCTCGGAGGATCTGGAGTACCGGTCACAGATGATCTTTGTGTTCGGCTTCTGAGTGGGAACATACCAGAATATCGTCAATAAACACTATCACAAACAGATTTAAATACGGTCTAAATATGTTGTTCAGCAGATCCATAAACACTGCTGGAGAATTCGTTAATCCGAAGGATATGACCAAGAATTCAAAATGACCATAACTGGTCCTGAGGCTATCTATGAAATATCTTTCTCCCAGACTCGCACTTGATAAAACCCCGATGTTAAGTTAATTTTGGAGAAATATTTCACCCCCTTCAGCTGATCAAACAAATTATCTATCCTTGGAAGAGGATATTTATTCTTAATAGTAACTTTATTCAATAGTCGATAATCTATACACATTCGTAGGGAGCCATCTTTCTTCCTTACAAACATAATTGGCACACCCCACAGCAAAGCACTCGTCCTGATAAAGCCCTTATCTAGCAAATCTTTCAACTATTCTATCAATTCCCTCAGCTCGACAGGAGCCATTCGGTACAGAGGGATGGATATAGGTTGTTTGTACGGTGGAAGGTCGATAGAAAAATCTATCTCATGCTCTGGGGGGATACCAGGAAGCTCATCTTGGAACACATCTGGAAATTCACTAATCACTGGGATGGACTAAAGATTAGGGGATTCTTCTTACATATCCCAGACCATAACAATATGGTAAATACAGCCCTTCATTATCAACATTCTTACCTGAAGATAGGATATGAACCTACATTTTGGCGTAGCTGCATTGCCTTTCCATTCTCGCACTACCTCTCATGGAAAATGAAATCGAACGGTCCTAGTTCAATGATCCACATTGGAATAACATGCCGCTACCCAATCCATACCCATAATTACATCAAAATCAATCATTTCTAGCTCCACTAAATCTTCTTAGGTCTGACTATTGACAATCTCTACTGTACAACCCTGGTAAATTCTCTTAGCAACAATAGAGTCACCAACGGGTGTAACACTATGAAGGGTTGCTGAAGCAATTCTAGAATTATACCAAGCTTTTGGGCCACTATTGGAGTAGCATAGGACAAAGTGGAGCCTGGTTCTATCAATGCATAAACGGAGTGAGAGCAAACATCCAACATACCTGTCACAACATATGGTGATGACTCAGACTCCTGTCGTCCTGGTAAAGCATAGGTGTGATCCTGACCACTGCCAGAACTAGATTCCACTGATCTAACTCAGCCTCTGCCAGCTGGAGCTGAGGGCCTGCGCCATACTGAAGATGTTGGAGCATATGACCCTGCTGAAGACTTGTTCGGCTGGTCCTGATCACCTTGATCTCTGATTGGAAAATCCCTCATCATATGATGCTCTTTTCCATAAGTATAACAAGCGGTGGAGCCATATACGCGAGGTAACGGGCCTTCTCTAATCAAAACCTCTCTGCTGCTGCGAGCCTGATGCTCGTGAACTCTCACCAGAACCTGATTGTCCCTGACGATCGGACCTACCGCCTTGTTGCTGTGGTGGAAAAGGTATACGTAGCCTGCCTAGCAATGGAG
>JACEIK010001825.1:213306-224234 GCA_018107945.1 Datura stramonium | reverse complement strand
ATAAAGTATTAAAAATCAAATATCTACGTGGGTTATGCCTCACACCTCAAAACTTAGGTTTTAGCTTGTATTAGATAAAATGTCTGGCTTCATGCCGATACATTTTAAAAACTGAAACCTACTAAAATCATCCACTAAACTTATGACGTAGTGTTTCTTACCATAATTAGGTACCTCATAAGATTCTAAATGTGACAAATAACGAAATTCTAACAGGAAACTTTAGCCTATTCATCTTAACTAAAGGAGACATTCCTGCATGTTATTCTTTACTACATCCTTCAATCCTGAGATATGCTCCATTGCATTTATTGATGAATGTCCAAGTAATAACATATTTCATTTCCAAGCACAACTGTTCCAACAGTAGGCTATTTAGACTTTGATGGCATATGCAGTCTATTTCTTTTGTAATGCCCCCTACTTTCGGTTTAAGATTTGACATGAATAATTTAATCAAATCCTGGGAAATATGGTTATATTCATGTATTGAAATTAATTAAGAACTAAATGAAAATGGTTCATCAAGAATATACGTTTTGGAATTGAGGGAAATTGGAAGAACCAAATTTGGTGAAACTAGGTTAGGATAGAACCGCATAAGTAACATGTGGGTCACATGTGGAATAGGAAAAATTTCAAGATTTAGTTATCGAGATGCAGAACCCACATCTAGACAGCATGTCTTTCCGTATGTGTGGAGGTTTGAAACTCATGTGAAGAACCAACATATATAAGAACCACACAAGTGACTCATGGTCCGCATGTTGTACCACCATATGCTGAAGTCTAATTTTTGTCTAAAAAGTTAAGCTACTATTTTGGGGGCTTTAGGATGCGGGAGCCTACATATCTACCACATATATGTAATATATAGTCCCTATGTCCGTCGCATGTGGGAACCTAATGTTTTAGGAAAATCCACCATATGTCTTATAAATATGCAAAATCAAATTTCTAATTTCATTTCTCAATCTTTACTCCCTTCAGCTAGTGATCCTTTCTCACTATCCACTCATCTTAATTCAAGGTTAGTGATTCCTAACATCTCCATGGTTATTCCTTTGATTATTACGTGTTTCCAACGTCGATTAATCTTTGAATTCTAGCTTAATCTAGGGTTTTCTTCAAGAGGGTTCAAGTTAAGATTTTGGAGTTAAGAACTCCTTGGAACCTTCATGCATGGATATTTACTAGCATATTGAACATGTTTTAAGGTTGGGACGCATGGGAAGGTGATTGAAAGCCATGAGCCTGAGTCTTGTTGGTCAAAGGAGATGGAAGAAGGGACATTGGACTATTTTGGGTGTTGAAGGGTTTAGGGAATTATTGGTTTGCCTCATAGGATGTTTATGTGATGTTGTTGGCACGAAGGAAGGTCAGTTTTGGTGAAACACCATTATTATAGGGCTTTGGGGCTCATTGCTCTTCGAGCATCTGATTAATTGCCTATATAGATCGAGCTTATTGAATTGTTACTAATGTTAGTTTTCATTACTGTCATTCTTGTATATTAATTCCTTAAAGGAGCATTGGTCCGTTATAGTAAGTGTAAAGTTGCAAATTGAGGTATGTAAGGCTAAACCCTCTCGCTTCCCCTATATGGCATGACCTCTTTTTCCTATGTTCTTTTTTATGGGTCTATGAATTCCTAATCTATGAATTGTTATGAGTTCTTTATGATATGTACCTTTGTGATTATGTACTTCTTAGTTGTTTCTCTCTTTGATATATGCTCACCATGTCTCCATGTTACGTTCATAAGCCTCTCCAAAAATGACTAATGTCATGAATATAAAAAATGGAACCTTTTCCATAATGCTACAATCATGAACAAGAATTGCATAATGAATCACAAAAAGGGATAATGTAATGTGATCCACAAGAATGGCAATGTACATGTTGTATCTATTATGTTATAGTTGTGTTGTAGCATGAAGGCCTGAATTGTGGAAGATAGCATCCCATGCATGTATATTTATTCGTGATAAGCATGAAAGTCTGAATTTTGTAGATAGTATTCTATTATGTATATAATCATGTAAGCACAAAGTTTTATACCCCGAAGGCCCTAAGATTAGATCCGAGAGTTGAAACGGAGAAGATTTGATGCACCAGGTCACAGAACGAGTCGTCTTGTAACCTGTCAGGATGAACATAAGTTGTTAAGTGACTCGTGGTGGGGAGTTTGACTTAAGATGGAAAATTCAAGTTTTGAGTGACCACGGGAATGACCACGAGTCATGGTTAGCCTACAACTTGTTAAGTCAGTCGTGGTCAGGGATGGCTAAAGGAAGAGGAAGTATGGGACAGTGCACTTAACAGGTCCTCACCATGACTCGTTGGGAAACACCACGAGTCGTGGTGTCACTCGTGGTGATCCCCAGGTAATTTCTAGCAGTGTAGAGAACGGGAGGTGACCACGAGTGGTGGACACCAGTAACGACTCGTTAAGTTGCCCGTGATGAGCCCCAGTCAAGTATTAGTTGTGTACTTGATGACTTGTGCCCAAGAATCATGACCAGTGATAACGACTCGTCCAATCCCTCATTGGGACTGGAAGTCAGTTTTTTCCCTGCGAGTTTATTAAGGGTTTCCGTAATTCCTATGATCCTAAGGCCTAAACTACGTCGTTTTAAGCTATGAATAGTGAGTTTTAAGAGGGGAAGTTCATTTTAAGTTATTCATATTCATGCATGCAAGCTTAGAGGTCTAGAGAGTTGATCAAGCTTAATTTCTTCCAAGTTCTTATCAATTCTTCCTTGGGCAATCAGAGAAGTTGTAGAATCAGATTCTCTCATGTATATAGGGTTATGAATGGGTTAATTTGTTCACACCCATGCCCAATCCCTCTCTAATTCATGAAAATCTATATGTTGATCATATGGGGTTTTAACTCAATGCATGAATTTTTTAAGTTTCTACCATGGATATGATCTAAGCATGTTTCTATTATTGAATTATGATTCATGGGCAAGTTCTACAATGTTTTCAAGTTTTATAAATTATGATGCCCATCCATGAAAGTTGAGATCCATGATGTATGTTCAAGTACATGAGATATTTATGAGAAAAGTATGTATTCAAGTTACCCATGTCTATGATCATGTTTTCAAGTGAATCAAGTATTTTCAAGCATGTTTAAATATTGGGAAAGTCATACGTTCAAGTATGATTTATGATTTCATGTCAATTAGCTTACCACATGGTTTTGGAGTCTAAACTCTCAATTTTATTTAGCTTGTGGTATGATTTAAGCCAAGGCTCCTCATGTTATGATTTTCGATTATGCATGTATGTTATTATTCAGCTTCATCACTAAATGATGGTCAGCTTCATTGAAAACGATGGAGAGCATATGCATATTTTTGGGAGTAGTGTCTAGCACCGAGTGGGCTAAGGGTCAGTCAACCCGAAGCCTCAGAACTACGCGCCATCGTAGGTTTACTTATATACTTTGGGACCCCTTTGGAGCTTTTCCCTTCCCCAAGGGGCCTTGAGCTTGATATCGAAATCATGGTATAGTCCTTAGCCCTGTCAAGGCTTTGGACGGCTCTACCCACTTAAGTGTGATAGTCGGGACCACGTAAGCTCTATCGTGGTAATGTCGGTTATATGATGAGTCTTCAATTGTTCCTCATGATCTTTGGGTCATTCAATTCAGTTATGTTCAGGTCATGATTTTAGAAAATAGCGTGCAAGCCCTATCTCAGATTCTTATCTTAATTATGTTTTATATTATGCATGTTTTAATGATTTTACTTAAGCGGTTTTACTTACCTTGCATACTCGTTACATTCCACGTACTGACTGCACACTCTATGTTATATCATTTTATGATACAAGCTCCGATCTTCAGACTTAGCCCCAGCACTAGCCAGTTCCGGAGTTAGCATCCAGTCTCTATTGGTGAATCCTCATCTATTGAGGGCCCCTTTCTATCCAGTTATGTTTATGTATTTTCAATTTCAGACTTAGAGAGTTAGTTGGGGTCTCGTCCCATCAACTCATCAGACGTAGAGGCTTTTCAGACATAGATTATATTCAGCTTCAGACTCGTGTTGTATGTTCAGATTTTATGTTATGTTTAGACTCCCTCTATGATTATTATGCTAATCTTCTGCTTTATTTGATTGAGTTATAAGTTATGTTTATGTCATGGGACGACTTAGAGCCTCTCGGGGTTTCTTGTCCCATGTCTCGATCCGAGCCCGTGTTCGGGTCATGACAAAATTGGTATCAGAGCAATAGGTTTTGAAGTGTCCTAGGGTGTTTGAAAGACGCGTTAAGTAAAGTATTTTTGATGGGTGTGAAGCGCGCCACACTTATGAAGAAGAGGCTACGAGACGTTTAGGAAATGTTCCCTTCTTTCATAATCTATGTCGTGCTGTGAAATGTCTCTCTATCCTTCTAACTCGTGCTACATGCGTTTGCAGAATCATGCCTCCCTGCAGAGTTAATGGAAGGAGAAATGGAAATGGAAATGGCCACGAAGATGGTAATGGACACGGGCATCAACAGGCCCCACCAGCCCATGAGAACCATGCACTATAGTAATTGCCCACGCTGAATCCAGGGCATCCATTTAGATGCTAGCACAGGCCTTGACCTCCCAGGTCAACCAGCAGGCGGTAGCACATGTCCCTCGGAACGGGAATGCAGCGGCAGCACGAGTCAGAGACTTCCTAAGGATGAACCCTCCAGAGCTTCTTGGGTCAAAAGTGAACGAGGATCCACATAAGTTCATTGACGAGATCCTAAAGATCACCCAGGTCATGGGGGTGACCGAAGAGGAGTGCGCCGACTTAGCCTCATATTAGTTGAAGGGGGTTTTGCACATCTGGTTTAAGCAATGGAAGGATAGTAGGGCAGTGGGAGCAGGCTCTATCAGTTGGGATGAGCTCCATGCCTCCTTTCCAGATCAGTTCTTCCCTCGTGAGATGAGGGAGATGAAAGCGGCCAAGTTTGTGAATCTGCGACAAGGGAATATGACAGTGCAGGAGTACGCCTTAGAGTTCACTCGTCTGTCCAAGTACGCACCATAGTTAGTGGTTGATCATAGAGCTCGAGTGAGCAGGTTTGTTCATGGAGTGGCGGACTACCTAGACAAGGATTGTTGGACTGTGATGCTTCATCAGGATATGGATTTTCTTTGGATAGTTTTGTACGCCTAGCAGATGGAGGCGGTGCATGTGCGAAAGAGAGAGGCCAAGAGGGCCAAGACAGAAAGTTATGGGTTCTCTCAGAAGAGGCCAGGTGGTGGACACCTTCAGCAGTCCCACCAAAGATCGCCAGCCTCGGCATCGTTGGCTGTGAGTGTACCATCCAGATATAGGCATGACCAGAGAGGAAGAGCATTAGGCTTGAGAGGTCAGGGTAGCAGAGCTACCGAGACTAGCCCTCTAGCATGCTGCAGATGTGGCCGGAGACACACAGGTCAGTGTTTGGCGGTAGGTGCTTGCTTCGGGTATGGAAAGCCCGAATATGCTCAGAGATTGCCTAGTAGCAAGACATGGCCATGATAGGGGTCAAGGCCTAGTTTCTAGTTTAGTAGCTCCACCAGCATGCCCAGCCCAGTAGGGGACATCTACTAGAACAAGTGGCGGTTAACTTCAAAATTGATTTTATGGCCTAGCATCCCGCCAGGAGCAGGAGGTCTCCCCGGACGTAGTCACTGGTATGTTATGAGTTTTCCACCTTGATATGTGCTCTTTGTTAGATCCAAGGGTTACTTTGTCTTTTGCGACACCCTATGTTGCTAGTAGTTTTGGGGTCAGTCCCGAAATCCTATCAGAACCCTTCTCAATCTCTACTCCAGTCGATGATTCATTTATAGCTAGATGGTTGTATAGAGATTTTCCTATCACAATCCTTCAAAAAATCACCTCAGAAGATTTAGTAGAGTTAGCCATGACCTATTTTGATGTTATCCCCGACATGGATTGGATATTTGCATGTTATACCTCAGTGAATTGTAGAACCCGAGCAATAGATTTCAGATTTACGTGGAGCCAGTCTTAGAGTGGAAGGTAGTTTAGTTGTTTCTGTAGGTTGTTTCATTTCTTACCTTAAGGCCAGAAAGATGATCTCTAAGGGTTGCGTGTACCATTTAGTTAGGGTTAAAGATGCTACATCTGAGACCCCGACTATCTAGTCAGTTCCAGTAGTATGTGAGCATCCAGAAGTCTTCCCAGATGATCTACCGAGAATTCCTCACGAGCGGGAGATTAATTTGGGTCTTAACCTTCTTCCCGATACGCAGCCTATATCTATTTCTCCTTACAAAATGGCTCCAACCGAGCTAAAGGAATTGAAGGGGCAATTAAAGGACCTCCTAGACAAGGGTTTTATTAGACCGAGCAAATTCTCATGGGGTGCAGCAGTTTTCTTTGTCCTAAAGAAAGATAGTTCTCTTCGTATGTGTATTGATTATTGGCAATTAAACAAAGTTACCATCAAGAACAGGTATCCTCTTCCTAGGATTGATGATTTGTTTGACCAGCTTTAGGGTGCTAAGTGCTTTTCAAAGATAGACCTTAGATTCGGCTACCATCAGCTCAGGGTTCGGGAGAGTGACATCCCGAAGACAGCCTTCAGGACCTGGTATGGTCACTATGAGTTTGTAGCTATGTCTTTTGGACTAATGAATGATCCTACAGCTTTTATGGATTTTATGAACAGGGTGTTCAAGCCGTACTTGGATATGTTCGTAATCGTGTTCATAGATGACATCTTGATATACTCTCTGAGCGAGGAGCATGCCGCTCATATGAGGGTGGTGCTACAAACTCTTAAGGATCGCCAACTGTATGCTAAATTCAGCAAATGCGAGTTTTGGTTAAACTCAGTGGCATTTTTAGGTCATGTGGTGTCAAGTGAGGGTGTACAGGTTGACTCACAAAAGATAGAGGCGGTGAAGAATTGGCCTAGACCGTGAATCCTTCGGACATTAGGAGTTTCTTAGGTTTAGTTGGGTACTACCGGAGATTTTTTAAAGGTTTTTCATCTATTGCAGCACCATTGACCAAATTGACCCAGAAGAAAGTGAAGTTCCAATGGTTAGAGGCTTGTGAGAAGAGCTTCCAAGAATTGAAGGCTCAACTCACCTCAGCACTGGTGTTAACCCTACCCGAGGGTACCGATGGGTTTGTGGTATATTGTGATGCTTCAAGGATCGGCCTTGGTTGTGTATTGATGTAGCATGGCAAGGTTATATAATATGCTTCCAGGCAGCTGAAGGTCCATGAAAAGAATTACCCGACTCATGATCTAGAATTGGCTACAGTAGTAATCGCCTTGAAGTTTTGGAGGCACTACTTGTGCGGGGTCCATGTAGATGTGTTTACAGACCACAAAAGCCTACAATATGTGTTTACCCAAAAGGATTTGAATCTCCATCAAAGAGGTGGTTGGAGCTACTCAAGAATTATGATATGAGTGTCCTTTACCATTCGGGCAAGGCTAATGTGGTAGCAGACGCTCTTAGTAGGCTTTCTATGGAGAGTGTGTCCCACGTGGATGAGGGAAGGAAGGAACTGGTGAAGGATGTGCATCGACTTGCACGGTTGGGAGTTCGTTTGGTTGACTCAACCGATGGTGGTGTTATTGTCCAGAACGGATCAGAATCATCCTTGGTAACTAATGTAAAGGCTAGCAAGATAAGGACCCTATTTTGGTAAGGTTAAAGGAAGTTGTTCGGAATCAGAAAGTAGAGGTCTTCTTCAAAGGGGGAGATGGTGTGCTTCAATATCAGGGTCGTTTGTGTGTTTCAGATGTTGATGATTTGAGAAATCAGATGTTGCACGAGGCTCATGGTTCCAGGTATTCCATACATTCAGGTTCCACCAAGATGTACCGTGACCTATCGGAAGTCTATTGGTGGAATGGCATGAAGGACATTGCAGAATTTGTGACTAAGTGTCTGAATCGTCAACAGGTGAAAGTGGAACATCAAAGACCAGGAGGTGTGCTTCAAGACATTAGTATTCCTACTTGGAAGTGGGAAGAGATTAATATGGACTTCATTACAGGGTTGCCTCGCACTCATTAGCAATATGACTCCATTTGGGTTGTTATAGACAGATTGACTAAAGCGGCTCATTTCCTACCGATCAAAACTACCGATTCAGAGGAGGATTATGCTAAGTTGTACATTTGGGAGTTAGTTCGTTTTCATGGAGTGCCCTTGTCCATCATATCAGATAGAGGTACACGGCTTACCTCTCAATTTTGGAGATCATTTCAAAAGGGACTTGGTACTCAGGTCAAGCTCAGTACAGCATTTCACTCGCAAACCGATTGTCAGGCGCAGCGGACTATTCAAACTCTCGTGGACATTTTAAGAGCATGTGTAATTGACTTCAAGGGTAGTTGAGATGATCATTTACCTCTTATTGAAAAGCTATCATTCCAGCATTCATATGGCTCCGTTTGAGGCTCTCTATAGGCATAGACGTAGATCATCTATTGGTTGGTTTAAAGTCAGTTAAGCTGGAATGATAGGACCAGATTCAGTCCATGAGGCCATGGAGATAGTTCAGCTCATATAGGACAGGTTGAAAACGGCTCAAAGTCGCCAAAAGTCCTATGCAGATGTGAGAAGGAGAGAACTTGAGTTTGAAGTTAATGATTGGGTGTTTATAAAGGTATCTCCCATGAAGGGAGTGATGAGATTTGGAAAGAAAGGGAAAGTCAGTCCCCGTTATGTTGGCCCATACCGGATTGTGAAACGGGTTAGCAAGGCAGCATATGAGTTGGAGTTGCCATCAAAATTAGCTTCAATCCATCCAGTTTTCCTTGTATTGCTCTTAAAGAAGTGTTTGGGTGATCTAGCTCTAGTTATTCCGGTGGACAGTGTCGGTGTGAAAGACAACCTTAGTTATGAAGAGGTTCTGGTGAAAATACTGAATCGGCAGGTTCGTAAGCTAAGGAACAAAGAAGTGGCATCAATTAAAGTTTTATGGAGGAATCCGCATGTTGAGGGAACTATAAAGTCAAAGCAGATATGATGGCTAGATACCCACATTTATTCCCTTCTGACTCAGTTCCAGCTTGAGGTATCGGTTTCCTCCTTAATACTCTCTTCAATTTCATGTTTAGCTCATGTACCTTAGTTTCTTTCATGTAAAAGTACGTACGTATGATTCACGAATTCAGTTCGGAGGTGGTCAATCCGTTAGTTTTCAGCTTATATGATCAATATTTGATTGTGATGATTGCATTTCTCTGCTTTTCTGTATGTTTTCCAACATTCGAGGATGAATGTTCCCAAGGAGGAGATATTGTTATACCCTAAAGGCCCTAAGATCAGACCTGAGAGTTGAAATGGAGAAAACAGGATTTTCTACACCAGGTCATAGAACGAGTCGTCCTATGACCCGTCAGGATGACCACGAGTCGTTAAGTGACTCATAATGAGGAGTTTGACTTAAGATGGAAAATTCAAGTTTTGAGTGACCACGCGCATGACCACAAGTCGTGGTCAACCCCACGATTCGTTACGTCAACCGTGGTCAGGGATGGTTGAAGAAAGAGGAAGTATGGGACAGTGCACTTAACGGGTCCTCACCACGACTCGTTGGGACGCACCACGAGTCATGGTGTTTCCCGTGGTGACCCCTTGGTAATTTCTAGCAGTGTAGAGGACGAGAGGTGACCATGAGTCGTAATCACCAGTAACAACTCGTTAAGTCCCCTGTGATGAGCCCCAGTAAAGTGTTGGTAGAGTGTACTTGACAACTTGTGGCCATGACTCGTGACCAATTGTAATGACTCGTCTAGTCCCTCGTTAGGACTGGAAATCAGTTTTTTCCCTGTGAGTTTATTAAGGGTTTTTACGTAATTTCTATGATCCTAAGGCCTAAACTACATCGTTTTAAGCTATGAATAGTGAGTTTTAAAAGGGGAAGTTTATTCTAAGTTATTCCTATTCATGCATGCAAGCTTAGAGGTCTAGAGAGGTGATCAAGCTTAATTTCTTCCAATTTCTTCTCAATTCTTCCTTGGGCAATCAGAGAAGTGTAGAATCAAATTCTCTCAGGTATATAGGGTTATGAATGGGTGAATTTGTTCACAGCCATGCCCAATCCCTCTCTAATTCATAAAAATCTATATGTTGATCCTATGGGGTTTTAACCCAATGCATGAATTTCCTGAGTTTCTACCATGGATATGATCTAAGAATGTTTCTATTATTGAATTATGATTCATGAGAAAGTTCTACAATGTTTTCAATTATAATTCATGTTTTCAAATTTTATAAATTATGATGCCCATCCATAAAAGTTCGTGAAAGTTGAGATCCATGATGTATGTTCAAGTACGATGAGATATTTATGAGAAAAGCATGTTTTCAAGTTACCCATGTCTATGATCATGTTTTCAAGTGAATCAAGTATTTTTCAAGCATGTTTAAATATTGGGCAATCCCATACATTCAAGTATGATTTATGATTTCATGTCAATTAACTTACCACATGGTTTTGGAGTCTAGACTCCCAATTTTGTTCAGCTTGTTGTATGATTTGAGTCAAGGCTCCTCATGTTATGATTTTCGATTATGCATATTATTCAGCTTTGTCACTAGATGATGGTTAGCTTCGTTGAAAACGATGGAGAGCATATGCGTGTTTTTGGGAGTAGCGACTAAGGGTCAGTCAACCCGATGCCTCAGAACTATGCGCCAACATAGGTTTACTTATATACTTTGGGACCTCCTTTGGAGCTTTCCCCTGACCCAAGGGGCCTTGAGCTTGATATCGATATCATGGAATCGTCCTTAGCCCTGTTAAGGCTTTGGACAGCTCTACCCACTTGAGTGTGATAGTCGGGACCACGTAAGCTCTATCGTGGTAATGTCGATTATATGATGAGTCTCTCATTGTTCCACATGATCTCAGTTATGCATGTTTATCATTCATTATATATAT
>JACEIK010001825.1:184775-198485 GCA_018107945.1 Datura stramonium | reverse complement strand
TGCATGTTATGATTATGTATGTTGGCTCAAGTCATGTTAAGTAAATCTCTTCTATTATGATTATGATTATGTTATGTTACGAATGTTTTGAAAACCTTGATCCATATGATATGCTATTATGATTTACGATACGAGCATGACTTCCTACTCTTATGATCATTTATGAATTTCATATATGTTTTTAACATCCGTTTTACTTACCTTGCACACTTAGTACATTCCATGTACTGACCGCATACTTTCTATGTTGTATCAGTTCATGATACAGGTCCTAGTTCTCAGGCTCATCCTCACCCGTAGATAGTTTCATATTCACTCTCAGCGTTCTTGGTGAGTCCTCATGTTTCGAGGGTTGTATGTTCATCCTTTATGTTGTTCTTTCAGTTTCTGGATGTTGGATTAGTTGGGGAGTTGTCCCATAAATTCGTCCTTCATGTTTAGAGGCTTAACAGACTGCAAGTTGTATTTAGTCGTATTGTATAAGTCTTATACTGATATTTCTCTCTGGCTATGTTACGAATACGTTCTTTTATGTTAAGTCTTCTGCTCTTGTGACTAAATTAGATTTTTTCTCATGCCATGGGTCGACTTGGGGTCTCTCGGGGCTCCTTGTTCCATGTCTACAATTCGGGTGTACGTTTGGATCATGACAAACTTGGTATCAGAGCTATAGATTTGGAAGTGTCCTAGGGAGTATGAAAGTCGCGTTAAGTAGAGTCTTTTTCATGGGTGTGAAGCGCACCACACTTATGACAAAGAGGCTACTAGACGTTTAGGAAATGTTTCATTCTTTCATGATCTATGTCGTGCGGTGAACGTCTTTTACTCTTCTAATTCGTGCTATTCGCGTTTGCAGAATCATGCCTCCACATCGAGTAAACGCCAGGAGAAATGGTAATGGTAATGGTCATGAGGGTACCCATGATAGTGAGCATCAGCAAGCTCCACTCATTCATGAAGAGCACGTACCAGAGTCAGCCGCCCACGCTTAGTTTAGGGTGGTGATTCAGATGTTGGCACAGGCCATGACTGCCCAGGTCCAGAATCAGATAGTGGTGCAATTCCCTTAGAATAGGAATGCAGTGGCAGCTAGGGTGAAGGATTTCTTGAGGATGAGCCCTCCAGAGTTCAGGGGTTAAGGGTGGACGAGGATCCACAGGATTTCATTGAGGAGATTTTGAAGATCACCCAGGTTATGGGGGTGAACAATGGGGAATGCGTTGACTTGACCTCCTACCAGCTAAAGGGGTAGCACATATATGGTTTAAGCAATGGAGAGATGCCAAGGAGGCGGGTGCAAGCCCGATAAGTTGGATGACTTTCACACTGCATTCATGGATCGGTTTTTCCCTCAGGAGATGAGGGAGCTTAAGGCAGCCGAGTTTGTTAATCTAAAGCAAGGTAATATGCCGGTCCAGGAATATGCATTGGATTTCACCCGGTTATCTAAATATGCTCCAAAGTTGGTGGCGGATCAGCGGACTCAGGTGAGCCGTTTTGTGCATGGGATAGCAGATTATTTGGACAAGGATTTCCGGATCGCCATGCTTCACCAGGACATTAATTTTCCCCGTATTGTATTGCATGCGCAGCAGATGGAGTCAGTCTATAGGAGGCAGAGAGAGACCAAGAGAGTCAGGACCAACAGCTACGGGGTTTCTCAGGCCAGGACAAAGGGTGGACCACATCAGCAGTCCTAGCACGGGTCCATTGCTCCAGTTCCATCATCGGCCAGCACGCCATCCAGGTTCAAGAGAGACCAGAGGAGCAGGGCTATAGGCTCTAGGGATCATGGTAGCATGCAAGTGGAGCGCATTTTTCCAGTTTGTGCGAAGTGCGACAAGAATCATCCCGGGAGGTGCTTGATCGGCGTGGATGCTTGTTTCAGGTGTGGCAAAACCGGACACAGGATCATAGATTGCCCTGCAGCTTGTTCTACTGGTCCAACAGCACGACCCCCTCAGTAGGGTGCCTCCACTAGTTCAGCAGGTGGTCAGTGCCAATATAGGTTTTATGCCCTAGTGCCTCGCTAGGAGCAGGAGGCTTCGCCAGATGTGATCACGGGTATGTTGCAAGTCCTCCATATTTATGTTTATGCTTTGTTAGATCTAGGAGATACTTCGTCTTTTGTGACCCCTTATATTGCTAGTAGTTTTGGAGTTAGTCCTAAAATTCTGTCAGAATCATTCTTTGTATCTACTCCAGTCGGTGAATCAGTGGTAGCTAGGTGGGTGTATAGAAGTTACCCCATCACAGTGTTAGATAAGGTTACCTCCGCAGACTTAGCAGAGCTGGCCATGACTGACTTTGACATCATCTTGGGTATAGATTGGTCGTTTGCATTTTATGCTTCGATTAATTGTAGGACCCGTGTGGTGGAACTTTGATTTTCGGGTGAGTCAGTTCTGGAATTGAAGGGTAATTCCATTGTACCAGCCGATCGGTTTATTTCATACCTTAAGTTCAGGAAAATGATCTCCAAGGGTTGCATATACCACCTAGTTAGGGTTAAGGATGTAGATTCTGAGATACCGACTATTCAGTCAGCTCCAGTGGTGTGTGAGTATCCGGAGGTCTTCCCCGATGATTTGCCAAGTGTTCCTCCGGAAAGGGAAATTAATTTCAGTATTAATCTACTGTTCGATACGCAGCCTATCTCCATTCCTCCTTACAGGATGTCTCCATCCGAGCTAAAAGAGTTAAAACAACAGTTGAAGGACTTGTTGGATAAGGGTTCCATTAGACCGAGCAAGTCTCCATGGGGTACACCAGTTCTATTTGTTCGAAAGAAGGATGGGTCCCTTCGAATGTGTATAGATTATAGGCAGCTGAATAAGGTCACTGTCAAGAACAGATACCCCTTTCCTAGGATTGGTGATTTATTTGACCAGCTCCAGGGTGTCAGGTGTTTCTCGAAGATAGATCTCAGGTCCGGGTATCATCAGCTCCGAGTTCGAGAGTGTGATATCCCAAATACAGCCTTCAGAACCCAGTATGGCCATTATGAGTTGTCATTTGGACTAACCAATGCTCCTGCACCTTTTATAGATATGATGAACAGGGTGTTCAAGCTGTATCTAGACATGTTCGTGATTGTGTTCATTGATGACATCCTTATATACTCTCAGAGCGAGGAGGAGCATGTTGCTCACTTAATAATAGTGCTTCAGACCCTCAAGGATCGTCAGTTATATGCAAAGTTCAGCAAATGTGAGTTTTGGTTAGACTCGGTGGCATTTCTAGGCCATGTGGTATCAGGTGAGGGCATAAAAGTAGACTCTCAAAAGATATAGGCGGTAAAGAATTGACCTAGACCGGTGAACCTATCAGATATCAGGAGCTTTTTGGGCTTAGCGAGTTACTATCGGATATTTGTGGAGGGTTTTTCATCTATTACTGCACCATTGACTAAGTTGAATCAGAAGAAGGTGAAGTTTCAATGATCAGAGGCTTATGATAAAAGCTTCCAAGAGTTGAAGAGCCGACTCACTTCAGCACCAGTTTTGACCCTACATGAGGGTACCGATGGTTTTGTGGTGTATTGTGATGCTTCGCAAGTCGGACTCGAGTGTGTGCTGATGCAGCATGGGAAAGTGATAGCTAATGCCTCAAGACAGTTGAAAATCCATGAAAAGAACTACCCGACCCATGATCTTGAATTGGCCATTGTAGTGTTTGCATTAAAGATATGGCGGCATTACTTGTATGGGGTCCACGTGGATGTATTCATGGATCACAAGAGCTTGCAATATGTATTCACGCAGAAGGATCTCAATCTTCAGCAAAGGAGGTGGTTGGAGTTATTAAAGGACTACGATATGAGTGTTATTTACCTCCCGGACAAGGCTAATATGGTGGTGGATGCACTTAGTAGGCTCTCTATGGAGAGTGTGTCCCACATGGATGAGGGAAAGAAGGAGCTGGTGAAGAATGTCCACCGGCTTTCAAGATTGGGAGTTAGATTGATCGACTCGACCGATGGTGGCGTTATTGTGCAGAATAGGTCAGAATCGTCCTTGGTGGTCAATTTCAAATCTAAGCAAGATGAGGATCTGATTTTGAGGAAGCTGAAGGAAGTGGTGCGAAGTCAAAAGGTGGAGGTTTTCTCCCAAGGGGGAGATGGTGTGCTACGATACCAAGGTCAACTATGTGTTCCGGACATTGATAATTTGAGGGTTTGGATATTGCATGAGGCACATGGTATCAAATATTCTATCCATCAGGGATCTACGAAGATATATCGGGACTTGTGAGAAATCTATTAGTGGGATGGTATGAAGAAGGACATTGCAGAGTTCGTAGCCAAATGTCCAAACTGTCAGCAAATGAAACTCGAGCATCAAAGGCCGGGAGGCGTACTTTAGGGTATTAGCATTCCCAAATGGATGTGGGAAGAGATTAACATGGATTTTATTACAGGCCTACCTTGTACTCGACGACACTATGATTCCATTTGGGTAGTGGTAGACAGGTTAACCAAGGCTGACACTTTCTATCGGTCAAGACCACTGATTCAGTGGATGATTATGCCAAATTATATATTTGGGAGTTGGCGACTTCATGGAGTGCCCTTGTCTATTATTTCAGACCGAGGTACTCAGTTTACCTCTCAGTTTTGGCGGTCTTTCCAAAAAGGGTTTGGGACTCAAGTTAAGCTCAGCACAGCATTCCATCCGCAAACAGATGGTCAAGCGGAGCGGACAATCCAGACACTTGAGGACATGTTGAGGGCATGTGTTATGGATTTTAAAGGTAGTTGGGATGATCATTTGACCTTAATCGAGTTTGCTTATAATAACAACAGCTATCACTCCAGTATCCAAATGGCACCGTTCGAAGCTCTCTATGGGGGGAGATGTAGATCTCCTATCGGATGGTTTGAGGTTGGTGAGGCAGCTATGATAGGGACAGATTCGGTTCATGAGGCCATGGTAAAGATTCAGTAGATAAGGGAAAGGCTAAAGATCGCTCAGATTCATCAGAAATCATATGCTGACATGAGGAGAAGAAATCTGAAGTTTGAGGTGGACGATTAGGTATTTCCAAAGATACCTCCTATGAAGGGAGTCATGCGGCTCGAAAAGAAAGGAAAACTCAGTCCCCGCTATGTTGGTCCCTACCGGGTTGTGAGGAGAGTTGGTAAGGTGACGTATGAGTTGGACTTGCCCTCGGAGTTATCTTCAGTTCATCTAGTATTTCATGTGTCACTTTTGAAAAAGTGTTGGGTGATCCAGCTTTAGTAGTCCCCATGGACAGCGTTGGTGTAAAAGACAGCCTCAGTTATGAAGAGGTACCTGTGGAAATATTAGATTGTCAAATCCATAATCTAAGGAACAAAGAAGTAGCTTCAGTTAAAGTATTATGGAGAAATCAGCATGTTGAAGGAGCTACGTGGAGCCGAAGTGGATATGATGGCTAGATACCCACACCTGTTCTCTACCGGCTTAGTTTCAGTTTGAGGTATCAGTTTTTGCCCTAATTCTCTAATCAGTTTCCATGTTCAATTCATGTGCACAAGTTTGATTTATGTTATGATAGATGTACGTGATGTCTGAATTTAGTTCAGCTATGCAGCCCTTTTCGGAAGTAGTCATTCCGCCAGTTTTCGGGTTAAATAATCAGTAATTGCATATGATGATTTCTTGTTTCTAAGTTTTATGTGTGTTTCTAATATTCGAGGACGAATGTTCCCAAGGGGGAGATATTGCTATACCCCGAGAACTCAAAAATCAGACTCCCGGGGAAAACTGAAAATCTAAGTTTACAGGCACAGGACGAGTCGTTGGAGGACTTGTGAGGAGAGCCCACGAGTCATCATGTGACTCATGGGGAGCCCTGGGAGAATAGAGAAAAAGGAGTCCCCACGGGCTTGGGAATGACTCGTGATCAGACTCCACAAGTCATTAGGTCAACCATGGGGAGGAGGTGTATGAAAAATAGAAGAGGTCAACCAGTGAACTTAACAGAAGGAGGCCACGACTCGTCATGTCAGGCAACGAGTCGTGATGTACGTCATTGGATGGTATACAAGGAAAGTGATATGATAGTGGCAGTGTACTTGACGATTGGTGACCACGAGTTGTGGTCACCCCCGACGAACCATTAAGAGATCCGTTATGAGCCCAGGAGTTTTGGCTAACAGTGTAGCTAACGAGCAACATAACGAGTCGTTTGGGCCAGTGACGATCCGTCAGGTCATCCGTAGGACCACCTGGCAATTGTTTTTTGTGAATTAGTAAGGGCCTTTTCGTAATTTCTTAAGATCTTAAGGCCTAAACTACAACATTTTGGGTTATGAATAGGGAAATTTAAAGGGGTTAAGTTCAGTTTTTTGTTCATTAATGCATGCAAGAATAGTGAGAGGCAATCAAAGGAGATTCTAGGCTCTTCTCTTCAATTCTTCCAATTTCATTCTTGGGTAATCAAGGGAAGTTAAGAATCAGATAATCCCAGGTATGTAAGGTCATCAATGGGTGAATCCTCCCACACTCATGCTCGTACTCTATGATTTTACTTAAAATTTACCAAAAACGCATGGGATTTTGTATTTGATTTATATGAAATCTAATTATTTAATTATGAGTTTTGTGATTTTAAAATCTTATCATAATCTACGGATTTTGATCATCTTTTGAGATTTAAATTGATTGCAATATTGTTTATTTGATTTCTACACAATTAAGCTTAATTAAGCATCCCCCATGATGAATCGATTTATTATTTATTTTTCCATTGATGTTCTTTACAAGCCCAGCCCGAATTATGTTTTAAATTATGAATTTATTATGTTATCCATTATGATTTGTAAGAAATTCAAGATATATACAAGATCTACATGTATGAATCTTATTAATCATAAATTATGTTTTTGGCTGACTCAAGGGCCTCACGTCATGGTTAGATCACATATGTTCAAGCATGTTTACGATTTTCATGATTTAACTAGCCCATGAACCCATGTATGTATTATTATGAGCACTATATATGTTTTGGAAGTAGTATCGAACACCGAGTAGGTTCGGGCTCAGGTTAAGCCCCGGATCTCATGAACTACATGTCACCGAAGGTATGTCAGGACCCTTTCATGTTAGTACCTCGCCCAAATGGCCCCTTTTCATGGTGATATCGCACTTTCATGGTTCTACCCTTAGCAAAGTACGAACACCCTCCTGACTAGGGTTATAAGTCAGGCTTCATGTATGCTCATATGGGATATGTCAGTTAAGAGAATCTCCCACTGTTCCTCATGATTTATGCATGTTATGATTATGTACGTTGGCTCAAGTCATGTTAAGTAAATCTCTTCTATTATGATTATGATTATGTTACGATTGTTTTGAAAGCCTTGATCCATATGATATGTTATTATGATTTACGATAAGAGCATGACGTCCTACTCTTATGATCATTTATGAATTTCATATATGTTTTTAACATCCGTTTTACTTACCTTGCATACTCAGTACATTCCACGTATTGACCACATACTTTTTATGTTGTATCGTTTCATAATACAGGTCTCAATTCTCAAGCTCATCCTCACCCGTAAATAGTTTCAGATTCGCTCTCAGCGCTCTTGGTGAGTCCTCATGTTTCGAGGGTTGTATGTTCATCCTTTATGTTGTTCTTTTAGTTTCTGGATGTTGGATTAGTTGGGGAGTTGATTGACATCCTTCATGTTTAGAGGCTTATCAGACTGCAAGTTGTATTCAGTCAGACTGCAAGTTGTATTCAGTCATATTGTATAAGTCTTGTACTGATATTTCTCCTTGGCTATGTTACGAATACGTTATTTTATGTTAAGTCTTTCGTTCTTGTGACTGAATTAGATGTTTGCTCATGCCATGGGTCGACTTGGGGTCTCTCGGGGCTCCTTCTCCCGTGTCTACGATCCGGGTGTACGTTGGGATCGTGTCAATGAAGCACCCAATTAAGAATTGATACAAAGATTTGGCCTGTAGTAACTTTTTGCGTGAGATCCAAGACCATATACTCTTCTCTTCTTTTCTCCACCTGCGGCTTGATAACACGCCTCATATTGATCAATGTTAGATGGAGACTCTGTTTTTTCACGTAATATTTCTTCATATCTTTCCTGCAATAAGTAATGAAATTAAGACAATCAAGAATACTAACTATGCAATTCTACCAAATAAAAAGAGACATGAATGCCAAAAGTCAATAAAATTATATTTTAGGCTTACTTGGACAATTCGTGCATGTTCATCAATAAAAGACTGTCCATCATGACCATGTGTATGGACGTGCAAATGAATCACTTGATGTTGGATCTCAACCTTTTTTAACAGTCTATCCAATTTAAAATTCATGAAAATTACATATAATAGATCAAAAAACTTGGAACAATATTTATATACACAACAAAGTGTAAAGACTTACCAAATGTATATGCAGAGGGATAGACTAAACGCTCGGATGGGGAAAAGCTAATATTCTTGTAGATAATACTTGTATCATTGGTACTAAAATTAAGCTCTTAAGAACAGTTTGACATGATAAGTTCTAATACTAAATATTACAATACATATACGTACAACTAGTTATCTCTAAATTCAATGCCAGATGTTATCCATTTTAAGGGAATAGAAATCAGTACACATATGTTGTCAAGTAATTCACAAAGATTTGGTACCAAATTTCTCAACACATGATTCCTAATTTACAGCTAAAACTAATACAAAAGATGGTATATAACTAATTCTAAATCTAATAAAGTGAAATAGGCAGTGTAATCCTCATGTCAAAATTTCTATATTCCCGTGAATAATAAACATGATTTTCAAACATATTAAGCACTCAAGCAAAAAGATGAAAATAAGAAAAAGAAAAGTCGAGGTTACTTCTTATCCAAGAACAAGTAAATAAAAGGTAAACATATTATCAAATCCATAATCCGAACTCAGAACATATGATAGTTCTGATAAAATTATGCTGAATCTAAAAGTAAAAACACACAAAATGAACTTTAAACAAATGTAAGAACATATTCTCCTGCCATGTAATAAAAAGAATGGGTAGTTTCATGTCGTAAACATATGACTAACTTAAAACTAATACTCTAATTCGACAAAGAGTGAAACTAAAATTAATTCACAGGGAACATAAATAGAATTCATGAAAAATGATGTTATAATGTAAAATTCACGAAAATTACAGATAGTAGATCAAAAAACTTGGAACAATATCTATATACACGACAAAATGTAAGTACTTACCAAACGTATATGCCGAAGGATAGACTAAAGAAGCCTTTACCAAGGATATATACAGAGTATATAGCTGACTCATAGATGTACTTGTTACATTCACATAGAAGTCATTCATGTTCAGAAAAGTAATGAGATTTTAATAATATATCAAGAGATTCCCTGATTATATAGTGAACAACCTTTTTTGAGAAAGATCATTTAATGAACAATCTAACCACCAAATCTAAAAAGTAACTTTACTTGCAAACCTAAACTCCCCAAGTACTGATCGAAAACTAAAAGAACACAAGATGCTAAATTTGGACAGTAACGTGTGATGACAAAAGCACATTACAGCTAACGAGATTAACAGAGTTTTAGTTGTCTTTTATGTGGTTATTAGCAGTGATAGAAGATCATTATCATCACATGAAACAGTCATCAAATGAAACACTTTCAATACACAATAATACTTAATTTTCAATTCTTCTTTGTCCATCATAGAACTAGCAACCGACTCAAAAGACAAAATCTAAAACACCCAAAGAAAGGAGGAAAATATAAGGGAACATACCAGCAGACTGACTGAATGGTTGGACATAAAGTTTTATATTTACCTTTCAAAAGGATACATCCATCGATATTGTACAGGTCCAGCAATCCTTGCTTCATATGGCAAGTGCACAGGTAGATGTTCCATTGAATCAAAGAACCCAGGAGGAAATATATGTTCTAACTTACACAAGATTTGTGGAATATCTGCCTCTAATCTTTCCATATCATCTACCCGTAGAGTGGTCGAAGTAAGATCTTTAAAAAATAAGCTCAATTTTGTAAGTGCCTGCCACACATTAACAGGAAGTAGTTCATGGAAAGCAATAGGCATTAGTCGTTGCATGAACACGTGGCAGTCATGACTTTTCATGCCAAATAACCTTTTCATGTTTGTGTCTGGACATCTACCCAAATTTGAAAGATATCCATCAAGAAATTTCAAATCTTTCACCCATTTGAACAAGATGCTCTTTCTTCCTTGTCTATTGTATATGCAGCTTTGGGATATTTTCAGCAGTGTCTTTTGCCAACTGAGGTCGAGTACAATAGTTTGCCATATCTAGACGTGATTGTGGATTGTCTTTGGTTTTTTCATCAATGTTAAGAATTGTGTTAAATACATTATCAAAGATGGTTTTTTCAATATGCATGATATCTAGACTATGTTGAATCATGTTAGAACTCCAATATGGCAAATCCCAAAAGATACTTCATTTTTTCCATCCACAAGATTTACATATCCTCTGATTAACCTCTTCTTCATCTAACTCTGTTACTTTTCTTATTCCTAAGTCACAAATTTGGTTCAAAATTTCTTCTCCTGTTTTGTAGGGTGGTGGTAGTCTTTTGACAGTCTTGCCTTTAAGAAAGTTTTTACGATCTCTACTAAAAGGATGATGTTGGTCAAGAAACATTCTGTGACAATCAAACCAAGATGTTTTCCTACCATGTTTCAATCTAAAATACTATGTTTCCTCTATAAAATAAGTACATGCTAACTTGCCCACAGTACTCCATCCTGATAACATAGAGTATGCCGGGAAGTCACTGATAGTCCACATCAAAGTTGCCCTTAGTTGAAAGTTTTGTTTTTTTGAGATGTCAAATGCTTCTAAACCTGTCTCCCACAACAAGGTCAATTTCTTTATTAGAGGTTGCAGATAAACATCAATTTTATGTTTGGGATTGTTTGTCCTTGGAACAATGACAGTTAAGAACATATATGCCTCCTTCATGCACATCCCTGGAGGTAAATTGTATGGAGTAACAATCACTGGCCACGAAGAGTATTTCCTCTCAGACTGACTGAATAGTTGGAAACCATCAGTACATAACCCCAACCTTACATTTCTTGGTTCAACAGCAAAAAAAGAATGAGTTTCATTCAAGTGTTTCCAAGCCTCAGAGTCTGATGGATGACGCATTACCCCATCCTCTTGTATATGTTCATGATGCCCCCTTATGTCAGCAGTTGTAGCAAGGGATGCATATAATCTTTGCAATCTAGGAATCAAAGAAAAATAATACATCTTTTAGTAAGGGACCAATTTCCTCTTATGAGAGCCAACAGGACGTTTATACCTCTGGAGAACACAAAATTTACAAGATGTAAGGTGCTCATCATCACACCAATACAACATGCATCCTGATTCACAACAATCAATCTTTTCAACCGGCAAACCCAAGCTACGCACTAACTTCTTAGTCTGATAATAACTATCAAGCACTATGTTATCTTCAGGTAATGCCTCTTTAAACAATTGCATCATTTGGTTATAACCTCTCTGTGACATAGTATTCTCCATTTTAATGTTTAACATCCTAGAGACTACTTCAAGTTGAGAGAGAGAAGAACCAAGATACAATTTTGCATCGGCAGCCTGTAGCAAATCATAAAATCTTTAGGACTTAGGATTAGGATCCTCCTCCATTGAAGGATTAGGCTCCTTTGCTACTATAGGTTCAGAAGGATGACACAACTCAGGTTCAGTATTGTTATAAGATTGTCAACTCAAACCCTGGACAAAGTTGGGACCAGCTACATCCAAAACCATTTGTCGGTATGGATTATCATACTCCAATTCAGGTTGAGCACCTCCATGCAAATTATTACCAGAATATATCTCACCAATCACACATCTTTCCCCTTGATATTTTCAAATAAAATAGTTCTCAACAAATCCATAATAGAAAAGGTGATATTTGACGATTTCAACATCCATGTATTTAATGTTGTGACATTTTTTACATGGACATTTAATGTTGTCACCATTCATGCGATTTTGTTAAGAACATGCATACTGGATGAAGTTATTTACACATGTTATGAAACTAGAATTTATATCTCCTCGGCCATCCAACCTCTCATACATCCAATCACGATTCACATTATTCATGTTCCTATTAATGTTGAAATGAACAAAACAATCAAATTTCTCTTTTTTTATAAATTATACAACTTGGATGACCTCTAAAGGGAAGAACAAGTTGAAATACCTAAATTCCTTATTAATTTCTTGATAGTTGTAAGATGATTTTTCTTCCTTTAATCAAAACAAAACGGATTTCTTATTTATTATCATATCTACTTAGCCTTAAATCTTCTTTTTCATCTTTTGTAAACAATATTTAAAGGGATACTATGTTCGTAAGGCCCATCTCAATTCACTAATGAAAATACTCCTCTAACTAATTCATTTGACTAGGATTTATAATTGCATATCATTTTTACTGATAATCTAATATATAATATTATACTAGGTTATTTATGCCTTATTTTTCGGACAATGAGTTTCACTTATTAATGAACAGTTATTTACTGCATCGTATTTAATTAATTAGTTAGATATTAGAATGGTTATATTGAATGGAAAAAAATTAGATTCCACTGATATTTGGGATAAAATATGAAACGATATTTTCATATTTTAGTGGTAGAAACAAAGATAAAAAGATAAAGAAAAGAAGGTTAAAAACTAAAGATAGAGATAGAGAGAAGGAATTGTTGAATTAAGAAAAAAAAAGACGAGAACAATGTCAACGATTTACATAAAGATTGATGTCTTTCTTCACAAAACCCTTTTATTGCTACATTAGGATTCTTTCTCTTTTTTCTTTATTTTTGTGCAGCACACTCTAATTTTTTTTACCTCCTCATTTCTCACAAGAAAATCATTACGTTTTCTATGACCACTAAACAATAACTTGAAAATCATGTGACCAAAAGATCCAAAACTATGTGCCTTCTTTTTTCACTTTTCTTAATTGTGTGTGGATTTATTTTCTCATAGTAATATCAATACGAAATAGAAATATAGGATGTAGTTCAATCTTTAAACTGATTTGATGACAAACATTAATAGAGGAGAAGAAAAGCACTGCAATCTATAGCAAAATAGTCATTTTTGGGCAACTATTTTATCCCAAATATCAGTGAAATCTATTTTGCAGCTAGTGCCTCATCGATTCTTATCTCTTCTAGGCCCAATAGAAAAAAGAAAAAAAAATCAGGAATAAAACCCAGAAAAACATTCTTGCAATCACGGGCTTGAAACTCTCGCATACCCAAAACTTTTTAGATCACAGAAAAGTAAAACAACAACTAAAAAAATATGGAAAGGGCAATATACCTGGATAGAAAGGTCGGCAGGCGACAGGGGAAGCTGGGTTCCTAACTGAAAATGAATAGATTGAGAAAAAAATTAAATAAACATTCTTGAATAGGATTTGCAGAGCGGGAAGTGGGAGTTCATTGAAGATGGAAAGAAGAAAAAGAAATCTTACCTGTCTTCAGTACCCACTGCCATGGACAAAGCTGCTTCTCTGAGTAGTAGAGATGAACAGCGAGAGAAAAGAGCAAAGATATGATACTTCAGGGAAATCTGTTTGTCACCCAGCTGTTTGTTGTTGGTTTTGGGCCACCTGTTGGGCCAAGACCCTATTTTAT
>JACEIK010001825.1:146860-159197 GCA_018107945.1 Datura stramonium | reverse complement strand
TAGCCAGGCACCAGATGTGCTTAGGCTCACCAGTTAGCAGTCCAGGTCCTACTAGGGCACCAGGTGCCAGTCATACCCCCCAAGGCGGGGCGTGACACATTCTCTCCAAATCTTCAAATCTTCCATTCTTTTATCTTTTCTTAATGATTTATCCAATGACGTCTTCTTAAAAGGACACTAATCTATCTCTTTTGCCTTTTCTAACTAATGGAGGGCCGAAAAAGGTGAAAGATTTAAACTCCCTCCTCCCAAACCCATCGTAGACAAAATAGTTTCTAAGTATTAGATTTTTGCGTTAATACTATTAATGGTGCATGCGATCTCAACCTCGAAAGTGGTAGTCTTTCCTATCAAGACCTTAATAAGAATCTACATGCCACCTTGTAGAGGTCGAATGAGGTGGAGGTGGATTCCTTTTGGATGTTGTAGTCAAATATCCGTCCATCCTCAAGCTGGTTTCCAACAAAAAAAAAAAAAACCTCTGTTGATCTGGAGGGATGTCCTTTTTATCTTCTGAGGTCTAGGCGCTTCCTCAAGTCTTATTCAAAGATATTTAGCTTATTTTATTTGTAACTCATACATCTTAGGTATTTTTTGCCTTTTGCTATCAAAATGACTCTTTCTATAAACTTGTAATTTTTGTATGTTCTATCCCATTATGAGCCTATGTTAATAGAAAGGTATCTCTCGTTTGAAATACTTTGTGTATGTTAGGAGTTTTCATTTAATCTTTGCGCATTTAATTTTTTGAACTCATTTCTTTGTACAGTTCTTGGCCTGATCTGTTTTTACTTGTACAGTGAGCGCTTGCTTACTTGAGGATTGTTTCAACTGACTTTGGTGCAACTTATTCAAGTATTGTGGCTACTCGACTCTACAGAATCGAGGCCAAATCGAAATAATTCAGATTTTGGACTCATTTTCTATTCGGGAGTTTAGCTCAATTGATTTTAGAGTTACTCAATCTCCATTATGTCAGGGCCCTTGTGAAAATAATGCTTGTGAATAGGACGTCTTCTATCCATATTAGGCACATAGTAGACCAAATCGACTTTAAAATAGGACTTCAATGAATTAGGAAAAATATATAAAAATATTCTGTGTGAACTCATAACCTTTGATTATCATAAGTAAAGAGATTGAATTACATTAGATGTGTCCATATTTCCTTTCTAGGTCAATCCAAAGATTTTACATAGTGTCAAAAAGAATATACTATGAGATATGCTCATACTACCGCTTGAGCAATTCAATTGACATTCTTACTCCTTTTAAGACTTAGTAAAGAAGCCCTTTGTCCTTAGCTCAAGATGATTTGGGGTAGATACCTTATCAGCAATTTTCAATATTTTTGTATCTTGAAAATTCAGAGTTATGACTCTTGTCAATCTCCAATGTCTAGGCATGCTTTGGGGTGCCAGATTTTTGGCCCATATGAGTCCCAGTGTCTAAGCACACTTCAGGATTTGGAGTTCTCTCTCCTTTTAGTCTCTGGTATTTAGGCATGTATTGAAATTATGGAGTTCTGGATCCTGCTACTTTCCGGTATCTGTGCATACTTTGGGGTTTCAAAGTTCTTATCATATTAGATCATTTTTTTCATGGCCACATTCTTTGTATGTTTTTATCAGAAAAGACAACACAGGTTCTCTCGAGTTCATAATACGCTTGTTGCTACCTCATTAAAAATATTGCCACTAAAATTCAATTGGGACAAAAACTAGACTAAGAAAAAGAGCGTAATGCGTATATTCTTGAACTTGGCTACTCCGGGGTCATCTTTTCTTTGCTATAATATCCTTCAAGTGATTCACATTCCAATTGTTTTGCAACGTAAATCCATCTAAGTTTGATAATCAATAAGCTCTTTTATTGTCCACGCTAGTGATCCAATATGGACCTTCCCAAGTCGAATTAATCTTTCTCACATTCGAATCTCGAGTGTTGAGGGTGATCCTCTAGAGGACTAGGTCTCAATTTTTGAAGCAACATAGTTTGGTCCTTTGATCATAATATCTTTCCATTCTTTAATTTTGGGCCACTATTTGAACTGATGCTATCTCTCGCCGCCCTTTAAGTAAATCTAAAATGAACAAGGCTTCGTCATTCCTAGCCTCTTCTGTATGCTCAAACCTAAAGCTCGATTCTTTGACCTCCAACGATATTAAGGCCTCAGATCCATATAGGAGTGAGAAATAAGTCTCTCTGACACTGGATTTCAGAGTGGTGCAGTGTGCCCAAAGTACTCCAGATAGTTCATCAACCCAATTCCTCTTAGCCTTTTCCAACCTCTCTTTGAGGCTTGCCATTACTCTTTTGTTAGTTGAATCAACTTGGACATTGGCGTTCAGGTGGTAAGGTGAGGATGTGATTATTTTAATCTTTATACCTTCATGGAATTTAGTGACCTTGGAGTTAACAAATTGTGGATCGTTATCGCATTCAATTTCTTTTGGTATTCCGAAGCAACATATGATGTGATCCCATATAAAGTATATCACTTCTTTTTCAAATATCTCCTTATAGGTACCTATTTCAATCCATTTAGAGAAGTATTCTGTTATAATCAAATGAAATTTTACTTGCCCAGGGCCGGTGGCAGTGGTATGACAATGTCCATTTCCTGTTTCATGAAGGGCCATGGTGAGATCACTAAGTGCAATAGCTCTGCCAGTTGGTAGACCATTTGGGCATACCTTTGGCATTTGTCACATTTCCTAACGAATGCTTTAGAATCATGTTCCATTTGGGGCCAATAATATTCGACTCTAATTAGTTTTAATGCTAAAGATTCATCTCCAGAATAATTGTCTCAAACTCCCTCGTGGACTTCTATTAGAACATAACTGACCTCTCCTAACCTAAGAATCTCACTAACTGTCTCAAGAACAATCTTTTGTATAGATTCCTATCTATGAAAAAATATCTTGATGCCCTTGTTCTTAGTGTACATAAGGTTTTTGGATTGGCCAATGCTACACCATCTTTCAAATACTTGACAAAATTGTTTTTCTAATCCCAAAAAAGCTTGTTGAATTAACTTCTCTGTGATCGGATGCTCCCAGTGCTGAATGTTTTAATGTTACTACCGAACCAATATTAAGGCTATCTGGTTCAGTTGATGATCCGAGATTAGACAATGTCTGCTTTCATGTTCTTTTCTCAACGTATCTGAATTACCTTTTATTCCTCAAAGTAACTGAGGGTTGTCCAGAACTTTTCCAAGATCTATGCATCCTCTCATCTTTAGCCTCATAATCCCTGTGAATCTATTTCATCACCATTTTGAGAATCACACATAACTTGTATGGTATTGGACTCGAGTTCATCAGTTAATTCAATACTTGCAAGAATGAACTCATACTCGACCTCATTGTTCTTGAGTGGTATACAACTGATTGCTTGTCTGAGTCTTTTCCTTGTTGAGGTAATCAACACTATGTCGAGTCTAGTTCCCTTTGCATTAGATGATCCATCCATGAACGAAGTCTACGGGCTATGCGAGCCTCCAGAGACTATAACTTTTCCTTCTCGGCTTGCTGAATGATTTTAGAACTGAAATAAGCCACAAACTCAGCTAGGACATGAGACTTTATGGAAGTCCAAGGTCAATATTTGATATGAACTTGCTCAATTCCACTGCCCGCCTTGTCATTCTCCCTGATAGTTCGGGCTTGTGATGAAAATTTTGCAAAGGGTACGTTGTTATGAAAGTTGTTGGGTGATTTTGGAAATAAGGCCTTAGCTTTCGAATATCCATTACAAGGGATAAGGCTAATTTTTCCAAATGCGAGTACCAGGACTTATCACTTGCCAATATTTTGCAAACATAATAAATAGTATATTGCGTACCTTTTTTATTTTCTAACTATACAACATAGATCTCAACCTCTGACACTACCAAATAAAGGAACAATTATTCGCCCTTATATGGTTTTACTAACAAAGGAGGGCTGATCAAATATGCCATTGAATCTTGCCGTGACTGTTTGCATTCTGATGTCGACTTGATCTAATTTTTCTTCTTTAATAAAGAGAAGAATAAATGGCATCTCTTTGATGATCTTGAGATGAATTTTCTAAGAGCCACAATGCAGCCAATGAGTCTTTGCATCACTTTTACATCATCAAGCATGTCCAAGATTTCTTCAATGACCTTTATCTTGTCCGGGTTTATCTTAATGCCTCTATTTGATATGAGGAACCTGAGGAACTTATGGGATCCAACACGGAAAGCTTATTTATATGGGTTGAGCTTCATATTGTATTTCCTTAAGATGTAGAAAGTCTATTGCAAATGGCTTAAGTGATCCCCAGAATTAAAAGACTTTACAAGCATTTCATCAATATAAACTTCCACGACCTTACCAATTTTCTCTTTGGACATTTCTTTCATGAGTATTTGATAAGTGGCACCTGTATTCTTCAATCCAAAAGGCATTACAATATAACAATACATACCAAAATAGTAATGAAAGAAGTCTTCTCTTGATCCTCCGGATCCATTTGCATTTGAATATATCCCGAAGAATGCATCAAGGGAACTTATTATCTCGTGCCTTGTCTTAACGTCGACCACCTAGTCAATGTTTTCCACTAGGATTGAATCCTTTAGGAAAGATTTGTTCAATTCTTTGAAGTCAACACATACTCTGAATTTATTGAGCTTCTTTGGCACTACTACTACATTGACCAGAAATTCAAGGTACCTTACCTCCCGAATGGACCCAATGTTAAGCAGTCTACTCACCTCATTTTTAGAAAACCTATTCTTCTTCTCAAACATCACCTCTTTTTCCTTATAGGAGAAAAAATAGGGTCCACATGTAGCCAGAGAGTTTTATCTTTAGTAAAATACCTATAATTTCTATATTGGACCAAACCGAACAGTTTGCATTAGATTTTAGAATTCAGTGAATTTTTTTTGAGCTTTGGACTTAGATCCGTGCCCAAATATACCTTCCTTTTTGAAAAGTTGATCGACAAGATCACTTAATCGAGTTCCTAGGCTGTGGATTTGGATGTGTCCGTGTTATTCCGAAATTGGAAGTATCTTGACACTTGATCATGATCTCATTCTATATTATCCAGTCCCTGGAACTCATATTTGTTGTTGTTGCTCAGGCTTGGATCCGGTTTATACGACTGCTATTTGACCTTTCTCTTGATCAGTTTAGAATTGTCCTTTGGGTAACATAATTGAGAACATCTGGTTTGCTGCGTGTGATCTCGTTTTATCTGTTTGACCCATCTGAAGTTGGAAACTTTATCACCTGGTGGAAAATGGAAGGTATTGCTTCCATTGCATAAATCTGTGGCCTTCCAAGGATGATATTGTACCCATTTTCCATCTGTTACATTGAATAGAGTGTGTTTGATCATTTCTTCCGCATTTGTAGGAAATATTATCTCCATATGGGTCATCTCACTAGACATGTTAAAGCCAACCAAAAATTTCATCATTGGATTACCTTATCGATTAGCTTCATTTGTTCGAGGATCTACATGTGAACAATATCAGTCGAGCTGCTTAGATCAATGAGTATAAGTTTAACTAAAAAATCATTTAATATTTAAAGAGATTACCAATGTATTGTTGTGTGGAATTCTAATCCGTTAGGATATTTGCTTCTGAATGACATTAGCTTTAGGTCTTGAGATTTCCAACCTTCTTTTTCTGTTGTCTAACGGTACTTTACCTTTTTTATACGACAATTGAGTTTCTCTACTGACTTCGCCTCCTTCAATTATTATATTAATCATATGTCGAGCAACACAGACTTGTCATTGTTCTCTTTCTCCTTTATGTAGTCCATTCTTATCCTATCACTCAAAAATTCCTTTGGGTGACCATTTTTGAGGAGTATTGCCACTTTCTCTCAAAGATGTCTGTAGTCCCCAGTGTTATGCCCATGTGTTCCATAGAATCCACACCACACACATAATCCCGAAATCTAGTATTTGATTTTTTTGGGAAACGATCCTTCTGTATGTTTCGTATGGAACGACCAGTTGTATCGGACTAATAGTGAAACCATACTCTAATATCTTTGGATCTTATCCGCGGAATAGATGGGATAAGGGGACCTAACTGCTTCCTTGTTTTGCAAACCTTTGTGACTTTGATCTTTCCTGCTTCATCTGTTGAGTCCAGAACTTTCTACGTAGCAGAAACTTCTATGTTGATTTGGTTTTGCCCTTGTACTAGATGATAAGGTGAGACACATCTGCTAGGGGGTCTTGAATCCGAGTCCCATACTTTTCTCATCATACATTGAAATCGGAAGTAATTATCCTCCACCCTAATCTTTGATTTGTATTAATTATGAACATCAACCCAGGTTGTGGCCTCAAACTCTATTAGACTTTCGTTTGGTTCTAATGACGCAACTGAACTATCTAGATTAAGTACCTATACGCTTCGACCGCCCAATCATCTGGTACTGTAGGTAGTTTCATCCTTTCCTTTTGGAACTTGATCTCAAAGTCCCAGAGTAGCTTGAAGTTATGTTGTTCTAGTTTGAAGATGTTCGCTCGTCGGGCCTGCACCTTCCTTGTTCCGACATGTGTTTTAATGAACCTATCTTCAAACATAATAAATGAATCAATACAATTTTTCAGGTAATAAGAAATAATAAGTGAGAGCTCCTTCGGACAGAGCCACCCCAATTTCTTGACTAGGATTGATTCGATCTCATTCTTAGTCAAATCATTCCATTTAACTGTAGTGGTGAAAGATAAGATGTGCTCATTGGATCCTTGGTACCATCGTATTTTGGTATGTCTTATATCCAAAACCTCTTTGGTATCAGCTTAGGCATCATACTTGGCTTGTACGGTTATTGATCATATCTTTGTGAATCTGGCCATTCAAAAGTGTAGGTGCCCCCCGTATCTGGTCCATGCAGACATGCAGTTCCTTCAAACCTTCTTTTAAATCACCAATTCAAGTTTATCGAGATAAATAATAGCAATTATAATGATTAATGGATAAAGTATATATAAGACAAGCTAAATATATCAAGAAATAAGAATTATCCGATATTATCCAGATCAAATGTTTGAAGCCTCAGGGAACTTAATTGTCTGAAGCTAATAATGCTAACGAGTCGCCGATAATTAAAAAAAAGAAGAAAAGCAGAGAGCAAATGAGAGCAAGAAAGTAATAGAATTGTATTTCATTGTTCATTCTCTTTTTTACAAATGAAGAGAACACTTATTTATAGTTTTTTTGCTACAGTACTACAACCAATCAAATGACTCCAATGAGCTCTATAGTACATAGTGATAATTATGTTATTCATACTAGGCTGTTACAGACACTAGTTATTAATTTGTCGTTATTAGCAAGTTCCTGGTACGACCTAGTCCACGTATCGTCATTACTTTCATCATGCCTTCAGGCCCTAGCTGTTATCTCCGGATCCAGAGTCTTTGTCCTCTTCTTGTTATTGCTTCATCATTATCTTCAATTATCTCTTGACAGAGTCTGAAGAATGACTTCAAACTTATCCACTGAGACCTCATTTACTTCATATTTAATTAACTTGCCGCAAATTCATCCTTAAAATCTCTGTGACACATGATACCGTTCACATCTCACCATGTGTCTGAAATAATATTTCCCCGTTCAATATTATTCATTGTAAGAATTTTTAAGGCTCCTACACCATATATGAACCGACGTAAAGGCACAAAAGCTTGATGAACTTTATTGAATCAGTTATGGCTTTTAATACAAAAGATATCAACAAACTTCCTAAACTAACTCATTCAACATAGGAGAATTAAAAAAAACTTCACTAATCTAACTACTTTAACAAGGAGGTGTATTCAAAGCTTGAAATTGCCAACAAAGGAAAAATAAACTAACACTATATCCTAACAACCCTGCTAAAGAAGAGCTAAACCCGTAACAAGTACGCTAATAAGTTGACAGTAACAAAACGAAAAGAGGAAACACAGTATTTAAATTCGAACTTCAAATGATAACCTGGAGGTGACATAATTCTAAATGGCTAATTTTCGTATGCATCTTTTCTCGACATATGTCTGAGTGAGAAGTCTCAAATAGACCAAGTTTACAAGCCTTTTTTATTTTCATAATATTTTGATCCATAAATCTGATTACCAAAGACTGAAGGTATTAATACCCAAAAATTTCATTTCGACATAGATGCCCTTGATTAAAAATTGTTCTGGTTCTCATCTTCTCCACAAATCGAATATGCTTTCAGGCAATTGTGGAAGGCAGCAGTAATGGCATAAAAGGTGCCAAAATTCTTTAAACATAAAAGGGAAACCCCTTTCAAGAGTTTTTGGGGTTCCAATACAGAAATACCATTAAGCTTGACAAAGAGGATACAGAGAGATAACTTAGCTGACTGTCCTGAGGTTACAGCATCGAGCTCTACACATTAACTTAGGCCTCTTTCTCCATCTCTACCCTGAGAAAGTGCCAGTCTTCCTATAGTTCCTACACTACATACTTAAACGACTACAAATACAGGAAGTGACATCAAGGCCTCATTGCTGACTGTATTGAAGCAAAGTGTCACACTGGCCTCTTTCATGTGTTAGAGCTCTCATATGCATAATGAGGTAAAGTCTAGTACAGTTGTCTGGATGCATGATCAAGAAGCCAGTCTATGCACCAGGCAGTGACTTCCAGTCGCACGTCTTCTTGAAAAATTTATTGCCTCTTTTTCGCATGCCAGTTCCCACGAGACCAGCTGAAAGAAGAGATTTTGTGTCTGATCTCCACTGAAAATCTTTTAGTGTGGAGAACAAGGCAGAAAGTGCTGGACTGATTTCACTATCCTTTATATTGCCACATGAAATCACCTTGAGGCTCTGCATCTCCTTCCATGAAAGGAGTGCAGATTCGAGGCCTTCAGTTGTGAGCAGTGAACAGCTTTCTAGGCAAAGAGACTTCAGTTTCCTGTGAAAATAACACCAAAATGAAGCTGTGACACCCAAATTCCTAACATAAGGCTATTCAGTTAATTACAAGCCCTTTATTCAAGTGAATAAAAAAGGGCAGACTGTGAATAATGCATCCAAGTGGTGTAATGTAGACAACCTACCCTAATGCAAGCATTAGTGACTGCTTCCATGACTCGAACATGTGACCTCTTACTGTTGCTCCAAGTGAATGCAAAACAAAATATGATGCTAAATTGCCAGTCATATCTGAGCAAGTTCAGTGTGTAAAACTCAAAACTGGACCTTTTATAATCCAAAATAGCATACTGTCAGATGATATTTGATAAATCAAGCATCAATAATGAATTGAAACACAATTGTCATATCATCAACGTTATATGCTTTCTCTAATGCAAGATGGAAGGATATACTCTTGGAGAAAAGGGTTTTTAACTTTAATAACTGAAGCACCAAGAAGGTGACTGATTACCAAAGCATATACAAACTGGCCTTAAGACCAATCTATCCATATCACAGATAGCTAAGGAAATATACCACAATTGATCTATCCTACTAACATACTCATCCTTTTACCAAAAAAGACAAGATCTAAGGATATACTAAGACCAAAATAAAATGCACTTTTACAAGCAAACACTAATACACGATCTGTTCATTTTGTCGTCTATTATACAAGGTGGGGGTTACAGTGGAAGCTACACTACAAAGTCATTTTTTGAAAAAATCAGATACTACATTTCAAAGTCATAAAGCCTTAACTCAATAAGTTCATGTATGTCAAATGCATAACAAAATGCTAATCCAGCACGAAAGTTTCCAGCAACAGCAAGAAAAGTAAATAAGAACAGAACAAGATGACCAATACCTTAGACCACTGGAAAGACCAAACATTTCACTATCCAGTCCCCAACAGTTCTGGAAAATAACCTCTCTAACTTCTTGACATAGTAGAAACAATGTTCTCAAACTCTCCTTATTCCTTAATTGGCATTTCTCAAAATGTAATCTTTCAAGTGTTCGGCAAGATCCTACATCTTCATGAAACCGTCCACAATGATCAATACTCTTACAAGACAGAAACCTCAAGGTCTTCAAATTTTCACAATAGGAAAGAGCAGACAACCAACCACCGTCCATCCTGTGATCACGAAGAATCAACTCTTCAAGCATTTGACAACATTGTGCTATTGCTTTAATCCCTTCATAGCTCCCTTCACAACCACTCAGCTCCAGCTTCACCAATCTCTTACATCCCTGAGCTAAAATAGTCAGTCCAATATCAGTAACCGAAGATTTATAGAACCCATCAACATTTCCAACCAATCTCAATATCTGCAAGTTCTGACAGGCTGCGATCCCACGAAGAACCTGATCATTGCATCTGTGCAACTCCAGCACTTGCAAAGTTGGACATTCCTCAGCTACACCCAACAATCCCAATTCACTAGCATTTACCACCAACAATCTACGCAAATCAGGACACCCACTTGCTAGGATTCTCAATCCCTTATCAATTTCATCAGAAGGCAACACAAATCTTTCCTTGAGAAACCAATCTTTAGGGTCAGCATTAGAATCCACATGAGAAGAAAGCAGCTGGTGAGAGCAAACTATACCCGAATTTCCGGGTGAAATAAAAGACCCATTCACTAAATCAACATGAATAAGATTTGGAAACCGAATAAACAACCGACCCGAGACGAGGAAATCCCAATCAAGAAGCTTAATGGACCGCACGAGACGACCTTGAAGGTTGAGCCAACGTTTGGATACGAGGGCATTGGAATTTCTTTGGGAATTTGGGAGTTTAGAGAGAATGAAAAGAAGTATTTCATCAGAAAGAAGGGAAGTTGGATCGGAGACAAGCGACGGAAGGGTGAAATCTAGGGATTTGCGAAGTTGTGGAGAAGGGGATGGTGATGGGGTGTGCTTATTGGAACGGGACTGAAGATGCATAGTGAAAAGGACATGATTGAGAGCTTTCTTGTTCTTCAGCCACAGATCAGTCCAGCTCGGAGATGGTGGCCCTTTCAATGGTAACCTGAAATTTGGTTTCTCAGGTGAACACGACATTGTTTTCTTAGCAGCAGCAGCCACCAGGAAGCACCATGTACCTCTGTTTCTTTCACTCAGTCTTGCATAATTTCTTGTCAGTTCAGGTGTATCTACGAATTACTCGTTTCTTCTACTACTATTTCTTCCACCTCTTTGTTTTTGAGGCTGCAAAAGTCGTTTAGCTGAGAGGATAACTTCGATATTTGAGTCTAACGGACTTCTAAGGAGTGGGTCGGGTCTAGGCATCCAAAAATTTGAATTTGGGTAGATGGGGCCCCCTATAGGAATTTTGGGCACCTTTTCCCGTTTGAGAATTGGCCACTTTTTTAAATTTGTTATAAATTAATTTGTATTATAGNCTAGCATATAATAATGAATAATTTTTATAAATAGTTATAGTGTGGATCATAATTATTATTAGTAGCTAATTAGCTATAATTTGTGTAATTATGACTTATAATAACTATTCTGAAATTTATGTTGTATCTCGAAGATTTTTTTTTAAAATTCATGTTGTATCTCAAATACAATCTTCTGAAATTCACGTTGTATCTCAGATACAATCTTTTAAAATTCACGTTATATTTCAAATACAGCATTCTGAAATTCACATTGCATCTCAAATATAACCTTCTGAAATTCGAATTGTATCATTGATTTTTTTTAAAGAAGAAAACGGAGATGTAAATGTACACCAAATAAAAAAAAGTGGATATATATAACATTCATATTATCCAAAAAATTTAATAAAAATACACCAAATAAAAAAAACTAATTCTTTACACGAAATAAAGTACAATCTTTTTAAAAAGTACCAAATTTAAAAAAAATTAAAAGTAAATTGATAGGGGTAAATGTGTAATTTTATTATTTTAATAAATGTATAACTAATACCCCCATAACTTATTCCACCTTCTACTCCGCATAAAATTATACATAAATTTTTTCATAAGTTATGTAAGTTTTAATTATGTAGAATTACTAAGAACACAACCAAACATTGTATAACATTAATATATGAATAACTTTTATACAACATTCGAAACATACCAACCAAATATCGTATAAAATTAATACATGAATAACTTTTATCGTATTTGATAATCAAATATGATATAAAATTAATTTATTCATGTATTATTTTAATCCTTATCCAGTAACCAAACGAACCCTTAGTACTTAAATCCCTTTAAAATGTGAAAAAAATAAATATTGTATATTTTTAAAAAATATTTATCAATTAATAGAATTAAATTAATTAAATTATAATTTCTATTAATTTTTTTTTAAAAATGTATAAACTTTATCGTAACGAGTAAAAAGAAATAAAGAAAAT
>JACEIK010001825.1:120221-132763 GCA_018107945.1 Datura stramonium | reverse complement strand
ATATTCATGTGAATGAAAGATACAAAATAATTATCAAACAGTTGAAATGCAATGAAATATAGCCCTACCTAGCATTGGGAACAATTTCTAACAGATTATTAACAAAAAAAACCCTCAAATTTGTGAAATGTCATTGTCAATGTCTAGTTTGAATTTCTGTTTACTGGAGTTAAAATTCTAATGGTTTAAATTTAATAGGGATTTAAGCTACGTGGCATTAGAGATTATCATAATATGCCACGTCAACTCACCAAATGAGATGGGCATTTCCGTCATTTTGTGAAAAAAGGAACCGACCAGCATCCCTGCGTCTGGTCCAAATCCGATGACATCCGCATATGCAACAGAGACAAATGTATAATCACTTACACCCCCAACTTTTCCTTAAATTACTTAATTCACCCTTTCACTTCTTATATTATTATTTGAAGGATAGAAAAGATATAATTAATGTTAGGATTTATTTTTTCGTATTTTCGCTATGAATATCACTTTTTAAAAAATTACTTTTTAAATTAAATAAATATAAGAAAATCAAAATATATGTTTTTCAATACTAAACATACCTTAAGTTAGTAAATAGCATGCACAAGATATTAACTATTTATCAATCACATTACTTTTATAGGAACATTAAATTATGGTGATAAATAATATTACTAGTTTTTATTAAAATTCATTCTACTTATAAAATAGAATTACATGATGACTGAATTTCGGCTATTCTCTCGCTCACAAGATGTGCTTCAAAATAATAAATTAATGTAACAACTTTATTAATATCTACAAATTCTTTTATTAGAATAACTTTCGCATATTATTGGGGAGAAACTCAGTTCTTCTATGTTGAAATTCAAACATTTTTATCAAATATTAAATGATGGTGTTAATAAAAATTTATCAAAAATTATATACGAGTTTGTGTTGAAAAATGTTCAGAATTAATGAAATTTCTCTTAATTTTATAAATTTGATTTGAATTAATAAAAATATGAGTTATTTATTCAAATGGTATTTTAAGTTTTTTTTTTCATTTGTATTTCGTAGTACATCTTTTTTAATGTTCGACAAACAAATGAAATAGAATTCTTGTGTCAGAATATCTCAAACTCTTGTGTTTTATTTTTTAAATTTAAATTGTATAATAAAATAAAAAATAGTATTACAAAGAGCAAGATTCGATGAAATATTACTCGAGATTTAATAAAATTTTTGATAGCAACAATGCTCCTTTTTTTTTTAAAGAATAAATATGAACATCATGTTTCAGTTTGGATGACTTTTTCATGTTTATTGAGTAGAACTTAATTTTTTTTAATCTTAGTTTTCTAATGAGTGATGATTAAGTAATCCATTCAAAATTGACTATTTATATTCATGTATGCATCATTTGTTGTCATATAAATCAAATGTCAAAACCAGCATTCAGAAAAATGTAAGAGGGGGCATTTAAAAATTCTTATATTTGTTTTTATTGGGGGTGAATTTGTCCAGTTTTTTCTCATGGATAAAACTGTTAAAAAAAAGGAAAAAGAAAAAGCATTGGAAATGTCTTTCCTTTTAATTTTCTCCATCTCAGACGCCTTTTGTGTTCTTCTTTGACTCTCTCTCTCTCTCTGTACTTACGCGGACACCACCTTCTTCTTCAATCTTCTCTCTCTCTCTCTCTCTCTCTTCTCTCACACATATAATTCTTCCGTTTTATCCAATTTTTCACACTTCCGGCGCCGGTAACCGCTCCACTAGCGGCGCCACCTTTCTCCGGCCACTAGAATACGGCCGGAAGAGTTTTGGTTTCAGGCGAAACTACAGAATCACTACGATTATTGTTTGACTTAGGCGACTTTTGTTTGACTTGAAGCATTGACCGGCCGGCGGCGAGTTTTGGTGGTGCAAAGCAGTAGGCCGTGGAGTTGTTCAGATCTGTGAGGATTTATTCCTAGGGTTTGATTCTTAGTGAATGTTGAAAAGTTTTTGAGGTTAGGGTGTTTTGGAAGATTTTGAAGTGTGGATGGTAGTGTACGGACGGCTTAGCGCGGTGGTCGTCGTCGCCGGAATAGGAGGAGGAGTTGATGATGAGCGGAGGTGTTGAGAGTAGAAGGTGGCGGCGGTGGCGGTGGTGTAAAATTGGTTGCTCTTTCACATGGAATGGCAGATCTTGTTAGCTATGGTGATGCCGACCGTGATATTGAGCAGGTGCGCCTTACTCGTCACCTCGTTTTCGAATATGTTCATCAAATCATGAGCAAACATGAGATCTTCTGGTTCTATTTTTGCTTCTCTTGCCTGTTGATGACATCAAACTTTTATCATGACATTTTTGTTTTATCCATTTGAAGAATTTTTTGACCTTTTCTGTTTGGGTAATTTAAAATACAGTAGGTAAGTTTTTTCTAAGTACAGATGCAGTCTTAGAGGGCAAAAGAAGCATCTTTATTAGAAGCATTTTGCACTTCACCAAAGTGATGATTAGACCTTCATTATGGTGCATTTTTAGAAGTAATTATTACAATCTGAATGAAATGGGCGTATAGGCGATCTCAGCGAGTTTGGGGTTCAAATGAACTTGATTGATTGATTATTGAAGTAGCTGTTAATGAAAGAAGAAAGATTGGTTCATCTTTGAAGTAAGATTCTTTGACTTGGGGGGGGGGTTACATGTGGTGGAGAGGACATTTTGTAGGTGGAGAGGACATTTTGTAGGTCCGAGTGTTTCTGTTCATGCTTTTCAGTGCTCTTCCTTAGTTGTTAATGTTTTTGAAGTTGAGAATTTAGATAAGGGTTGTTATCGGATTATCCACCAAGATGGCCTTGTTCACATTTCCATGGTTCAGAGCTACAGCTTTAGGTAGTTCAGGGCCTTAATTGGCTGTATTAAGAAGCAGCAGAACTTATCTTAAGCTGATCAATAAATGGTATAGACTGTAATGAGTATTTCCAAAATTCCCAAACATATCCATAATCTAGTTGCATATAGAAAGTCTAGGGAAAGATTAATCCATTAGGATATGATTCGTCTAACTTTTAACTACTATTCCAAAGGGAAGATAGAATGGTGATAGCAAAACTGTCTGGAATTAGTGGCACAATAGCACATATCACTAGAATACTTGTTGTAAATTACTGGCTGAAGCATGTGGATTATTAGTCCCTTCTTTTAAAAGAAAATCTTGCCTTCGCTTCTCATTTATTCGTTTAACTTTTGCCATAAGCTTCTTAACTAAGTCTAGTCATATAGAGGTGGGAGTTAGCTTAGCGGTTAGTGGTTCGCTTTCCAATATAGGTTGTGTGTTTGAAGGTTAAAGATTCAATCTCTTTATCAGTTCTTGACAAATAAGAAAAAGAAAAACTAAGTCTATCTATAGATCCCTAATGCATTATGATCTTGTTCCAGAAGAAATGTCTTTTCTAGTCTCATTTCTGTTACCATTTGCAGGCACTAATTGCTTTAAAGAAAGGAGCTCAACTGTTGAAATATGGTCGCAAAGGGAAGCCCAAGTTCTATCCATTTAGACTTTCTAATGTAAGTTGACATTAGCATTTGTACACATGTGTCCTACTTCCTATGACGTAGGACTGCTGAGTGTATAGATTTAGAGGTGCATCGTGCTTACTATGTTGCACTATCATGGGCATTGAGCTTCACCATGATCTTATGATTCTCTTGATGCTGTATCGTCTTTTGATTGAATTTTGAGTCTCCTCCTATGTCAGTATAATATTTCTCGGGAACTTTCTACTTTTATTTTGGTTTAGCGAATTGGAGATATGAATATAATTATAATGGAAATGAGGAGATGAAAGTTGGAACTTTAAGGAGTATGGTCCCATTGTTCATAAAATACTTGGTTCTGCAGGGTTATTGATCTAACCCTTGATGAACAATATTGTAGGTAATTGTAAAGCTAGTAGTACTTGTGGCTGGCTTTTGTATGTGTAAGTATAATTGGATAAGCCAGTAGTAACTTTTTTCAGCAGGAGTTGAAATAATAAAACTAAAAAGCGTATTCCTTATTGAAGCCGTAACTTTTTTTTTCCTTCTAAATTTCTTATTTACTTCAGAATACATATATATTAGTTATATTTTTATGCTCTTTAATATTTTACTCATAATCATCTCTTGGCTCAAAAACTTTTATGCCCAGGGTGTTTCTTAACCCACAACTTGATCTGAAAGTGGTTGCTTTCTCTTCTTGCTCTTTTGCCCATTACTACTTCAGCTGATATTTTGTGACATAGGAATTCAATAAAATAAAGTTGTGAGCTTCATGAAAACCAGTAGTAATATGTAGATCTTTAAGTTCATGGAATGGGAGCTCTGCCTAACCTAAATGTTATCTGGTATGATGGGCCTGGGTAAGCCGTATGTTGGGATACTTAATAAATTATTAAAATATAATATTTTCTTATGTCATAAAGAGTCTAGAAGGTATAATAGAAAATGTGGGAGTAGATATTGTTGGAATTGCATATATTTTCAGGAGAATTGGGTATGAGGACAGCTACTTTACCTTTTCAAGTAAAAAAGAGAGTTGGCTGTATGGACAAAAATTAGTACCATAATGCGATATGAAAATGATATGAATTTTGCATTAACTAAGATTTGATTTAAAAAATGTACACAGTTTGTGGTATAAGCATTCCAAATTAATCAAACAGAATATTTCAATTTGATACTGAATGATTTTTAGAAGGTCAAATTTTGATTCACAGTTCGGTTGGGGGACTGGTGAATTGTGGTAATTCCGAGTATGGCAACATCTTCTACCCCAAGAGTGTGGCTTAGTGGTCAATGAAGTGGGTTGGGAACTCTTAGGTTCAAATTTCTGGAGGTTAAAACACTAGGCGATTTCTCCCCCTCTGTCCAAGCCTTGGTGGACAGAGTTAGACGGTATATGTGTTGGTGGGAGGAAGCGAGTATCCCAAGGAATTTGTCAAGGTGTGTGTAAGTTTGCCCGAACACCACAGTTATCATCAAATGAAAAGTAAAGGATTACATCATAATCACCTGTTTTCTCTATAAAAATTATTCCCAGAATCTTCTTGATCTTGTATAGTATGGTAACTTTGGTCTTTTACTTGAAGAAAGAAAAAGATGAAATGGTGGATAGCTTTTCCCTTTCATGTTAAACCAATGACCTTTTTCATTCCTCGGCTGCAACTTTCATCCATCATTGGTTGAGGCTTTTTTAGGGGTTGATATACATAAAAAGGCATATTCCGGACACTCAACATTAGTGACAAAATGTAGCAAATTTTGTGCACAATCAGAAATTATTTTATTAAGCCCTAAAGTTAGGTGCAATGTAGGCTTGATGATTTGTTTGCTTTCAGTTACATTTCCAGTGTTGTCCACCATGAGTTGTTCCTCTGGAACTTCCTTTTTTCCACTAAAATGTGTCTTCAGTTGTGTTTTCCCTCGGCAGATTTTGGTGCTTCTCTATGATTTTTTTCTTTGGCAACACTGTGCTCATGATGGTTTTTATGGAAAATTTTCAGGATGAATCATCTTTAGTTTGGATCTCTAGCAGCGGCGAGAAGAGTTTAAAGTTAGCTTCAGTTTCTAGAATCATTCCTGGGCAAAGAACTGTGAGTTCTCATCTTCTTCTCTACCAAACTCCACTTTGAATTTATGATGAATACCTCTCTCGTAATAACATTAAAATGTTCCAAAAGTGGGATCAACTCTTTAAGTCTTACCTGTGCTTTTAACTTCCAGGCTGTTTTTCGACGTTATCTTCGTCCTGAAAAGGACTACTTGTCCTTCTCTCTCATATACAATTACGGAAAAAGATCCCTTGATCTGGTTAGTTATATAAGCAAGTTTCCCTACCCTGTGACTTTGTAGTTTTTTCTCTGGTTTTCATTGAGTTACACATGTAACCTGTTATTTCAGATCTGTAAGGACAAGGTTGAGGCAGAGTTCTGGATCACTGGCCTCAAAGCTTTGATATCTTCTGGACAAGGTGGACGCTCAAAGGTTGACGGTTGGAGTGATGGAGGCCTCTACTTTGATGTAACACTACCTACCTAACAACTTCTTTGTTTCAATTTTAAGACTGGTTTTTTCTACTTCTTGTTTAACGCGTATGCTAATGGATTAATTGTTGAGAAATCACAATTCTTATTGACCTTGAGTCATTTGCCTATGCATGATCTTGATTGGAAATTACTTGAATTCCAAGTATTATTTCCATTCTGGTTTTATTGTCACTATCTTAGGACGGCATCTTCCAGTTTTAAATAACAGTAGTTGCAGAATGTTAATCAGTTCACTTTTCTTTGTTGTTCCGGACAATCTCTCATTTATAACGTGGTGGTCCTTTTAGAATCTACCAAATAACTGATCAGGTGTATAAAAATTACAAGATAGCAGCTCTCTACTGATTGCCAGTGGCGATGAATGCCGCTGTCTAGTTCCCATTTGGTTATATCTTGGCAAACTGACTGGCGACTGGTTGTGTTTGTCTATTTCTTTAGTTTGATGTTTATGCTAGCTTGTGATGCTGTCTTCGGCATGGGACGTGCCTGCGTAAAATTATAATTATATCTAAGAAGTGAAACTTGACAGACAGTGATATGTGTGAGGTGTGAGCAATGAAGTGAATGATATTCTATGGATTGGTTTTTGGGGAAAGGTGACAGATGATATTTGTTTGGATTGTTATTCTGAATTTGGTGTTTGTAATCCTGATGAGGAATGTGTTTCATCTGGATTGTCGTCAATTCATGACTTGAATTGATTTCATCTCATCAGAGATTGGTCCTCACACTCTCTGCCCCCTCCCCTCACCACAAAAGAAAAAAGAAAAAAAATGATTTCAGTCTCTTTTTGTCTTAAATTGGTTTTTTGTTGTAGTACTTCATTTTTGCGGTGCATTAGACATGCAAGTAATATTAAATTTCTAGTGTCCTCACACCTTTAACTGAACAATTTTGCAGGATAGTCGAGATTTGACATCAAATAGTCCAAGTTCTAGTTCTGTTAGTGCTACAAAAGAAATTAGCTCTCCAGACGCTTCCTTAAGTTCCAACCCTAATACTTCTCCTAAGAGCTATCAACCTTATAACTTTGTGCAGTCTGAAAGGTCACATGTAGCTTTGGATCAAGCAAATATGCAGAACATTCAAGCCAAAGGATCTGCTTCAGACGTGTTCCGAGTTAGTGTTTCCAGTGCCCCCAGTACTTCTAGTCATGGTTCTGCACCAGATGATTGTGATGCTTTGGGCGATGTTTATATATGGGGTGAGGTAATATGTGATAATATTGTCAAGGTTGGACCTGAAAAAAATTCCAGTACGGTGAGCACAAGGGCAGATGTGCTGCTTCCAAGACCACTGGAATCCACTGTAGTTTTAGATGTTCATCATATAGCTTGTGGGGTCAAGCATGCTGCCCTTGTCACAAGGCAAGGTGAAATCTTTACATGGGGTGAAGAATCTGGTGGCCGGCTTGGCCATGGTGTTGGAAAAGATGTCACTCAACCTCGGTTTGTTGAATCATTGTCCTTTTGCAGCATTGACTTTGTTGCATGTGGTGAGTTTCACAGCTGCGCGGTTACGATGGCTGGTGAATTATATACTTGGGGGGATGGCACACACAATGCTGGGCTTCTAGGTAATGGCACTGATGTCAGCCACTGGATACCAAAGAGAATATCAGGTCCACTGGAAGGACTTCAAGTTGCATCAGTAACATGCGGTCCATGGCATACTGCTTTAATAACATCAACTGGGCAGCTCTTCACATTTGGGGATGGAACATTTGGCGTTTTAGGCCATGGTGATAGGGAAAATGTATTGTTCCCCAGGGAGGTGAAGTCTCTGTCAGGTCTAAGGACAATTGCTGCTGCATGTGGGGTATGGCATACTGCTGCTGTAGTTGAAGTTATTGTGACACAGTCTAGTGCTAGTGTTTCATCTGGAAAATTATTTACTTGGGGAGATGGAGATAAAAATCGTCTTGGACATGGTGATAAAGAACCTCGATTGGAACCTACTTGTGTACCTGCACTTATTGATTACAATTTTCACAAAATTGCTTGTGGGCATAGTCTAACTGTCTGCTTGACCACATCAGGCCATGTTTTTACAATGGGAAGTACTGTTTATGGACAACTTGGAAATCCTTATTCTGATGGGAAGCTGCCTTGCCTGGTAGAAGACAAACTTTCGGGGGAAATTGCTGAAGATATTGCTTGTGGTTCATACCATGTGGCTGTTTTGACATCCAAAAATGAGGTTTATACATGGGGCAAGGGAGCCAATGGGAGATTAGGTCACGGGGATGTAGAGGACCGGAAAACCCCCACTTTGGTTGAAGCTTTGAAGGACAGACATGTGAAATATATTGCTTGTGGTTCTAATTACACTGCTGCGATATGTCTTCACAAATGGGTTTCTGGTGCTGAGCAGTCCCAGTGTTCAGCCTGTAGACAGGCTTTTGGCTTTACAAGGAAAAGGCACAATTGCTACAACTGCGGACTTGTGCATTGCCATGCATGTACTTCAAGAAAAGCAATAAGGGCAGCATTGGCTCCAAATCCAAACAAACCGTATCGTGTATGTGATTCTTGTTTTACAAAACTGAGTAAGGTTGCTGAGATTGGAATCAATAACAGGAGAAGTTCCGGACCTCGCCTTTCTGGTGAGAACAAGGACAGGTTGGACAAGGCTGATATACGATCAGCGAAATCAGGAATGCCACCTAATCTTGATTTGATCAAGCAGCTTGATAATAAAGCAGTCAGGCAAGGAAAAAAAGCTGACACATTTTCCTTGGGTCGTTCTTCTCAAGCTCCTTTGCTACAGCTGAAAGATGTAGTTTTGTCGACAACTGGTGATCTGCGTTGGGCAGTTCCAAAACCAGTTATGATCCAATCGAGTGTTAGTTCCAGATCTGTATCACCTTTCTCTAGGAAGCCAAGTCCACCACGCTCAGCAACACCAGTACCTACCACAGCAGGACTTTCATTCTCCAAAAGCATTGCTGACAGTTTGAAGAAGACCAATGAGCTTTTAAATCAGGAAGTTCATAAACTAAGGGCTCAGGTATGTTTAAGTTTTTCTGTTTGTGCTTTTACATTTTGCTCAGAGTTATATACTATTTCCTAGTTCCTTGTAACTGATGTAATTTTTGGTGACTTAGGTCGAGAACCTGAGACATCGTTGTGAACTTCAGGAGTTGGAGCTGCAGAAATCAACAAAAAAAACGCAGGAAGCAATGGTTTTGGCAGCTGAGGAATCTGCTAAAAGCAAAGCTGCAAAAGAAGCTATGAAGTCGCTGATGGCACAGGTATGCTCATACATATCGTGCACATGAATACATTCACAACAGACACATATACTCTCTATATAACATGCACACACACACTCATGCATATATATGTGTGTATAATGTATCCAAACTTTTCAAATTGAAATGTAATGTTGGTTCAAATTTATTTAGGTCGTCCATTGCTTACTGAGTAGAATTATCTTTTTGGACCCTTGTTTTTGTTGAACGTGGAAGTGTGTTTTATCCCTCTAATATTTGCTCTTTTTACAGCTCAAAGACATGGCTGAAAGATTGCCACCTGGGGCTTATGACGTAGAGAGCCTCAAACTAGCTTACCTACCGAATGGTTTGGATGCAAATGGCATCCACTATCCTGATGCTAATGGGGAACGCCATTCGAGATCTGATTCTGTCACTAGCTCTTACATGGCCTCTCAAACCAGCATGGACTTTAGTACATATGGAATGCAAAGCCCCAGCAGATACCAAAGGGATTCTAGTAGCGTTGAAGCTATTACAAACAATCAAATTCTGACCTCCAATGGTACAGATGATCGAGGTGAAGTTAGACTGCCTAATGGTAATGGGACACAGGTGAGCATCAATAGTGCATCTCAAGCCATCGATAATGAAGACGCTGAATCTTTACAAGACAATGGAAGCGGATTGAAATCAAGAAATTCTCTGCCTTCTGGCAACCCTAACCAAATTGAGGCTGAATGGATTGAACAATACGAGCCTGGAGTGTATATTACCCTAATGGCTCTTCGAGATGGTACTAGAGATCTCAAACGAGTTCGCTTCAGGTAATTGGCTCGACTAATTTTGCTCAACTTACTAATGATATACCACGAAGTCTTCTATATCTAGAACATCACCAGTGGAGAATAATCCTCTTTTTATAATAATTTTCAATATTTTTTTCTTGGAAAATTGGCTAGTGTTAAACTATTTTGATTATTTTGTTTTGTGCTAAGATAGCATTGCTTCCAATGATTCTGATATAATAGTTGGTTCTCTTGTAATTGAATCTGCAGCCGCAGAAGATTCGGGGAGCACCAAGCCGAGACTTGGTGGTCGGAGAACCGTGAAAAAGTTTACGAGAGATATAATGTTCGTGGTTCAGACAAGTCATCGGTTACAGGCCAGGCTGCCAGGAGGTCTGAAGGGGCTCTCTCTCCATCTTCCCAAATTTAGAAAATTCGTTAATATAGATCTGTTTAGTAATCTTTCCCTACTTTTTTGATAACTGTGGTGCGGAATGCTCGTCAAATCATTGGGGGGAGAGCCAAAACCCCTTCACTTCCATTCTCACCCAATTCCACAAATTCCTCAAGCCTTTTTCCCTTTTTGGTGTTACTTTTTGGTTCAATCTTATTTATTAGGGCGTTCACCATTTAACTTATTTGTTGTTGTATTGTAGTGTATATAATAGTATCAATCAATTATATTTGTTGCCCAACAGGACCCGTTATCTTTTTGGATGAGTTGTGGAAAAAAAGAGGGAAGTGTCTCGTTCATAACAAATTGTCTCCCTTGTAGATTTTGGCTAGTGATATTCTTACTTAGCAAATTGTCTCGTATTTACCTTTGATAATTAGTTTAGTTAAATTATTCAGCACGATTTGAGAGCTATGAGACGTGCTCAAAGTTTTGATGGAGTGCCAGTAGATTTTGATGTCAAATATACCTCTGCCGTTATAAAATTTAATAAAAATACCCTTATTTTTAAAAAAGACTTTTTTCGAAAGTTTTTGAGTGTTTTCTGGATTTTGATGAATTGTAAGATAAAAAAGGCCTTTTTCTTTTGTCAATTTTTCAATTATTTGATAATTATTAATACCAATTTTAGTATTTGGATTATTGTTGCTATCGATCTTAATCTGGGCCCCAATATCGCCTTTTTGTCTAAGAGAAATGGATAATTTTTCAATCAAAATATTTTCTATTGAGATTTCAGATAAATAGTTGGGGAGTGAAATAGTTTTTTTGGGGATAGAGGAACTTGAACCCTCACGATTTTTAAAGTCGACGGATCAGCAGCTTGATCAGCTTAAGGGGAAGTTTCGCAGGTCTGTGAAGACAGATTCTCGTCACTCAGTTTTCAGAGCTGGCGGGCAGGGCTTGCTTAACCGGATACACGGAATTGGGATCTCTGTTGCATGCAAATCTTTCTATCGGGAAAGTCTTTTCCAATCGATCACACGCCCGACACAAGAGAAGGAAGGGCAAGAGAATAAATAGGCCCTGCCATATTGACTACTTGAAATACAGACTATATAAGAAAATGGGAAGGGAATGAAAAGAAAGCATATTTGCAGGCAACAAGGATTTGCTGCTTTCTTAATTAGAAAAAGGAGTTACCTAGCTAGTGTTGCGAGGTAGTTTACTTACCTTTCCACGATTCCTACATTGAGCTCTCTGTTCCTTATTATGAGTTGATAAATCGATATAAGAGAGAATCCGCCAGCTAGAAGAGAAATAGGATATAGGTGAGCCCGGAGAATATTGCTGAAAAAAGAACCCTTATAAAAAGCTATTGGCCCACCCCTCACACGTGGTTTGAAATTTAGATGAAATGGATGCCACGTAGCATGCCACCTCAGCGCCATATTTTTTTTTCTCTTCTTATTTTTCTTTTTCCTTTCTATAAACCCCAAATTATTTCATTACTAATATTTTATATATTAATTCCTAATTTAACTTAAAATTCCTCAAACATTACAATTTTTCATGTTTATTATTTTTTATTTTTCATTTCAATTTTTTTTTTACTTTTTCCTATTCTCTTCTTACTTTTCTTTTTTCTTTCTATAAAATTCAAAATTTTGTTCCCAGAAAAATGAGTGTACTTTACTTTCTCCTAGAAAAATTAATTTTTTTAAATTTTAAAAAATACTGCTACAATTCAGATTTTCAAATTTTGGATGTAGAAAAGAAAAAGAAAAGTAATAAGAGAAAAGAAAAAAGTAAAAGAAGAAGAAAAAATTGAAATGAAAAATAAAAAATAATAAACATTGAAGATTGTAATTTTCGAGAAATTTTAAGTTAGATTAGGGATTAATATATAAAATATTATAAACAAAATATTTGGATTTTGTAGAAAGGAAAAAGAAAAGTAAGAAAAGAAAAGGAAAAAGTAAACAAAGAAAAGAAAAAGAAAATTAAAATAAAAAAAGAATAAAAATCTGGCGTTGAGGTGACATGCCATATGACATCCACTTCACCCATATGTCATGCCGCATGTGATTTTATAAAGACATGG
>JACEIK010001825.1:59279-83111 GCA_018107945.1 Datura stramonium | reverse complement strand
CTAATACTAATATTTAACTGATTTTTTAAAAAAATTTGTGTACTCATTAATATAGATACTTGTGAAATACGTACCTGATGTAATGGGCATTCAAAATAAAGATAACTCAAAAAATTAATTTAGGAGCGAAAAGAAATTTCTCTCTTACTTTAAAACTTTGAATAATTTAAGAAGTTGCAATGAATTAGATTATAGGCAGGATTCATTACAGAGTGAAAAAATCACATACACACAAAAAAAATACACGATCAATCATAAGTATAAAAACCTAATAGTTCTATTCTTTAGAAAGGATAAAAACACTTATATATGTTGGAGAAGTTCACTTCGACTTCTTTATAACAACATTTATAAATTAGCTTAACTAAAAATCTGAGTCATCTTAAATATATCACTGGTAAACGAAAATTAAACTCGTACTTATAGACATGGTGAGTTCTACGTATTCTTATACAACCAAAGAATAGATTGATTCCATAAAAGATGAGATCAACAAATTACTATTTGATGAAATTTCNCTGAGTCGTCCTAAATATATCACTGGTAAACGAAAATTAAACTTGTGCTTCTAGACATGGTGAGTTTTATATATTCTTATACAGTCAAAGAATAGATTGATTCCATAAAAGATGAGATCAATAAATTACGATTTAACGAAATTTTATCTATATGGGTTATTACTTTTTTGTAAAGAAAGTTTGAAAATATATGTAGCATTTAAACATTTTTCGTTGACATATAAATTTTAAAATATCTACTCTTTTGGGATAAACGTGTAACGCACGTTCACAAAGACTAATTATCTAAAAAGTCTGAGGAAATTAGTTAAATAATTAATATGGTTTATGCTATTAAATAGATTTCTTAATGAATATGTCAAAATTTTAAAATACATTTATTTTTGATTGAAGGCAGTATCCCAAAGACACAAGTTTGAGAGCCATTTAGCCAGCTTTCTATAATCAACTGGGCAAAACTTTTATCATTCTCATTTCAACTCGTCTATTGTCAGAATAATAGGACCATATATGAACGTTTTGTTTGGAACTTTCAGTTTAACTAATGAAGGGAAGGATTATTGTCACGATCTGAGCGGAGATTCGGACTGCAACACGGGACAAGGAGTCCCGAGAGACTGCAAGTCGACCCATGGCATGAACATACATCTAACTCTTCCAATAAGACTAAAGAATCAATACGATAAACTTAGCGGAAGTCTAAATTAAACATAACAACAAAATACACAATCTGAAGCTGAATACATTCTTTGTCTGAAAAGCCTCTAAACATGACGAGTTGACGGGACAAGATCCCCAATTAACTCAAAAAAGCCGAAACTGAAAATACATAGAGAAAGTTTGAATAAGTCTAGTCCTCGGGAGATAAGGACTCATCAACAATGTAAGATTATAACTCTGAATACTAACTACGAACGGGGCTGAGGCTGAGAGCCGGGTGCTGTATCATGAAACGATACAACATAGAGTATGCGATCAGTACGTGAAATGTACCGAGTATATAAGGTAAGTAAAATAGACATTTAAAAATAGATAAAAACTCATAAGAGATAATAAAAGTGGGACAACATGCTAGTAACATAAATATCCTAAGATAACATAAGGCTCAAGGTTTTCAAGTCGTTCGTAATCCATTCATCATCATAGTCATAAGAGAAACTTTATTAAATCATCACTAGAGCCAAAATAACATGAACATAACAATGCATAAAACATGTGAAACAATGGAAGATTCTTATAACCGACATACCCCATATGAGCACACATGGAGCCCGACCTGTAAATTCCTAGTCGGGAGGGTGTTCGTACCTTGCCAAGGGTAGAACTGTAAAGGGCATGATATCACACATGAAAGGGCCCATTTGGGCAAAGGGGATAGTCACAAGGGAGGTCCCATCATGTCCTACAGTGGCACGTAGTTCTGAGATTCGGGACAAAACCTGAGCCCGGAACCTACTCGATGTTAAATACTACTCCAAAAACATATATAGTGCTCATAGTATGATATGCATGAGATTCATGGGCTAGTTAAATCATGATAATCATAAGCATGCTTGTAAATACGTGAACTAGCCATGAGGGTAAGACCCGTGAGTCGGCCAAAAACATCATTAGTAAATCATGAGATTCATGCATACTTGTAAGTCATGTATAGGCTTTGTAAATCATAAATTCAAAATGGGTATTTGAATAAATCTATATTATGACTAATAAATCATGATGAGTTTGTGAATATCCACAATAGAAGTAAAGATCATAACTCAATTCATCACAGGACATGCATAATTAGACATAATTTATTAACAATTGAAATAATTAAATTTATAATCAAATTAGTTGTAAAATATGATCATGATTCATAAAATATGATGTAAATCATGTGTTACACCCCGTAAGTTTCTAATATTTAGACGGCCTATTCGTACGTTGGTTAATAATTTTAGAATATAATACGTACGAGAAAGAACCGGGAAAGGTCGGACGAGCATGGAGTCGGGACCGCGTGGGAGCAGGCTGGGCCAGCTGCCCAAAGGGGCAGCGTGGCATGGACCATTCCCTCTGCAATGGGCTCCGTGGCACGTCCGTAAGTTGGCGCAACAGGGTCCGTGCCACGAACCCCTGTTCCCCGCCTCAAGTATATATATGTTCCATGCTTTAATTTTAAGTTATATTCCAAATATATAAACGGCCAGAGAAGTGAGAGTATGAAGAAAACAAGTTAAATTCCTCCGTTTACGCTACAAAATGCTGTCAAATTCAAATTAACTTCGGGTATTAAAGTTTAAGGCTGCAGGGACCATTGCTACAGAGTTAATTTTTACAAAATTCGTCCGGCGAATCGTAACTCCGCCGAGCTAAAGTTGTTGGAATTGCTCCAAACTAGTGTCAATACGATCACAGGCTTAAAGTAAGCATTTCTCCCTTCTGGACTTTTGAGAAATTATGAGTTTTCGACCGTGTTTCATCAAATTGAAATATAGTTAATATTTATATATAAAGTTATCATTTTTCTCTGAATTTACTACTGAAATTAGTCATTTTTCCCCAGTAATACAATTGCAGTTGAGAAGAGCAGTTGAATACAAACTGAAACTCGCCAGTTAATCAGTAATCAGCGAACGAGGCATGTTAAGGTAGTTTCCTTCGGCAAGTTAGTTTCTTTAGCATGATAACTCAGTTTGAATCCCAATAAGAATAACAGAAGCATGTCTATTATGATTAGTTATTGTTATTAGCTGAGATCAGTATTCCATGTTAGTTTGGGATGGATTATGCCTGTATAGCCTTCATGACTGACCCCAAGGTTATTAGCTGTGTCGACACCCGTCAGGGGCGAGATTACGTTGCTCTACGGAGCGGTATGCTGTCCGCCAGGGATGAAGATGGGGTCCCAGGTCCTCATATGCTGTGGTTGGCTCTATACACCCCCATCGAGCCTGGTGCCTGAGGTGTAGATATCAAGATTCCATTGGACTCAGACACATCTACAGTCAGGGGCCGGGTGGGCTCAGTTGCAGACCCAGGGGGCCGGTAGGACAAAAATAACTATTAGTTGACTCAGTGCGACCTTTATAGGGGTATATAGACTGAAGTTTACTCACCAGGGCTTATGGGGTCCCCAGGTGGGTTATTTTGTGCTGGTTGTACCTTCCGGCTTATGGGGGCCAAGTAAGGTTTTTGCTTGCTCTAGTTAATAATAAATTAGTTATTAAGAAGTTCTATTACTCAGGTATGATCTCTACCCCTTCATTTCAGTTATTCTCAATTCTATCTCTTTTTTTCAGTCATTTACAGTTATCGCCTTCATATTCAGTACATATTGTACTGACACCCTTTATGGGGTGCTTCATTACTTGCCTGTAGGTACGGATAGACGAGGAGCAGGTCCCTCGTAGCTTTCAGCCAGCATCAATAGAGCAGTTAGATCCTTTATCCCAGAGCTTGTAGATAAAAGGTTTACTTCTTTTGATTGTACAGTTCATGGGTAGACCGGGGCCCTGTCCCGACCATCATATTACTCCTAGAGGATTGCATATTATTTCCATTTCTCTGTGGTTAGCTGTTATTGGCCGTGTGGGGCCTATATGTGCCTTGGTTTACGTGCTAGATATGTGGGGCCCATATGTGTTTTAATTTACGTGTTGGTCGTGTGTGGCTTTGCTTAGCTGGCTGATTAGCAGCCTTGTCGGCCACAGTTTGCTTGGTACTGGTTTTACTTTACAGTCATAACTAGACATCATGGTGGTATTGTCAGCCCACATAGGATTTCCTGTTATTGCTTGTTTCTGGTTAGCTGATTTTCTTTTACAAGTGGCTATAAGACCTTGTCGGTCGGAGGTTGTATTTACAGCCGAGATATAGCCCGTTGTTTTTTTTGATTTGGGGAAGTAAGCCTACACCAGGAGTGCACAAGCCTAGTTAAGTCAGTTCAGATCTTAGTAGGGCACCGGATGCTAGTCGTGCCTCCCAAGGTGGGGCGTGACAAACTTGGTATCAGAGCAGGCTGTATCCCAGGGAGTCTGCATGCCGTGCTAAGTAGAGTCTTGTCTATAGATGTGTTGTGCACCACATTCTATAGGCAGGAGGATGCGAGGCATGATAGGATGATTACTCTTTCTTCTTATCCAGTCGTGCTATAGAGTTGTACAGTATAGGGCTGAGTCCCTAAGCTTATCATATTCTTTTATCTACAGAAATGACAGACCCGCGGCACACCACGACTGGTAGGATATTGGATGTTGCAGCAGGGGAAGACACTATCAGGGTGCCTAAGTCAGAGTCAACCTGATCTGAGGGAGACTTCATCTCAGTCTCCCCAGCATTCTTCACCATGCTAGGAGCCGCTCGGAGCGGTAAATGTGACGGCACCACCTCCAGCAGTCTCTATACCGGTACCATCGGATCAGGAGGTTAGGAGTGCTGTTGTTATGTTAGCTCAGATGATGGCTGAACAGTATCAGCCAGTGACGCCTGTGGTTGCAGAGTCCTCTGGAGGACCTGGTAGTTCAAGGGCCCGAGAGTTTCTCGCACTGATTCCCACGCAGTTCATAGGGACGGATCGAGAGGAGGACCCTGAGGATTTCTTGGATCAGATGCAACGGATTTTCAGGGTGATGCATGCTACACATGAAGAGTCAGTTGACTTAGCAGTATTCTGGCTACGGGACATTGCAGTATTGTGGTATGAGAGTTGGGAGGTCCCGAGGGAGAGGTGTTTCCCTTCTGACTTGGCCTAGCTTCTCAGAAGCTTTTCTGGATCACTACCTGCCACGGGAAATTCGACAGGCCCGGGTTGACCAATTTCTACATCTAGAGTAGGGGTCGATGAGTGTCCTAGAGTACACTATGAGGTTCGACTCCTTGGCCCGATATACACTAGCTTTTGTAGATACCATGCCGACTAGGGTGCATCGGTTTATTATGAGACTGAATCCAGAATATGTGGAGACCTGTATCATGGACACTTAACAAGAGGACATGAATATTTCCAGCGTTTAGGCTTTTGCTTAGAACATTGAAAGGATCAGACAGCGGAACGGGAGATAAGGAGGGAAAATCAGGAACAGGCCGCAGGGCCAGACCTAGTGACATGCAGGCGGAGTCCAAGGGTGGACCCAGGCCACGACTTTCAGGCAGACCACCCAGACCCCCACCCCCAAAACAACAACTGGGAAGTGGATCTGGTCGTCGGTGGCAGTCAGGACCCGGCGAGAGGTCACGATCAGCAAGTTCACAGCAACAGAGAAGAGTGGAGCAGAGTAGATTCACTATGCCGCTTTTCCCTGTTTGTAGTCGATGTCACTACGGGGCATGCAGGTATGGTTCCACAACATGTTATACCTGTGGACAAGAGGGTCATCAGATGAGGGATTGTCCAGCCAAGGGTTAGAGCGATCGTGACCGATAGGATAGATCTTCAATAGGATCACATGCCCCAGCATCTCTAGCATGGCATGGGCCCTTAGCTCCAGCCGACAAAGGCCGAGGTAGATCAGGGGCGTCTAGATCAGGTACCGGTCCAGATTGCACTTATGCCTTACCGGGAGACAAGAGTCAGAGTCTTCACCGAACGTGGTGACATGTATGCTGGACATTTGCTCTCATTCTATTTATGTATTGATAGATCCAAGATCCACCTTGTCTTATGTTACCCCATTAGTGGCTCGAAAGTTTGGTATTACGCCAGAATCCCTTCAGCAACCTTTTTCAGTGTCTACACCCGTTGGTGACTCTATCATAGCCAAGAGGGTCTACCGGGGATGCACAGTAGAGGTTGTTGGTCGTCAGACTTTAGAAGACTTGATAAAACTAGAAATGATTGATTTTGATACAATTATGGGTATGCATTCGCTGATGCCGTGCTATGCCAATGTTGAATGTTGGACCAAGACTGTTCAATTCCACCTTTCAGGGGAGGTTGTACAGGAGTGGAAAGGTAGTGCAGCCACGCCAAAAGGTAGGTTTATTTCCTATCTTCGGGCGAGAAAATTGATAGTGAAAGGATGTATTTATCATAATGTCAGAGTTCAGGATGTCCAAGCAGAATCTCCGACTCTTCAGTCCATTCTAGTAGTTACTGAATTTCCAGATGTATTCCCATATGAGCTTCCTGGCATTCCCCCAGAATGGGAAATCGACTTTGCAATTGATTTATTACCAGGTACTCAACCCATATCTATTCCTTTGTACCTAATGGCTCCTGCTGAGCTCAGAGAGTTGAAAGAACAGTTGAAAGATCTATTAGATAAGGGCTTTATAAGGCCTAGTACTCCACCGCGGGGAGCGCCAGTCCTATTTGTGAGAAAGAAGAATGGCTCCCTCCACATGTGTATAGACTACTAGCAGTTGAATAAAGTCAGTATCAAGAATAAGTACCCGCTTCCCAGAATATACGACTTGTTTAACCAGTTGTAGAGGGAAAAGTACTTCTCAAAATTGACTTAAGGCCAGGGTACCATTAGGTTCGGGTTCGTGAGAGGGATATTCCAAAGACTGCCTTCAGGACCAGGTATGGCCACTTTGAATTTTTATTCATGTCCTTCGGGATGACGAATGCTCCAGCAGTGTTCATGGACTTGATGAACAACATCTTCAGGTCGTATCTGGACCTGTTTGTGATAGTATTTATTGATGATATTCTGGTATATTCCCGCTCAGAGGCAGATCACCGGGATCATCTACGAACAGTGCTCCAAACTCTCAAGAATCGCCAAGATGTATGTGAAGTTTTCTAAATGTGAATTTTGGATGAATTCAGTGGCCTTTTTGGGCCACATTGTGTCAGATGCTAGCATTCAAGTAGACTCGCAGAAAATTGAAACAGTAAAAAACATGGCTTAGACCTACCACTCCGACTGAGGTACGCAATTTCCTAGGGTTAGCCGGGTATTACAGAAGGTTCGTGGAAGGATTTTTCCACCTTAGCAGCGCCTTTGACCAAGTTAACTCAGAAAGAAGCTAAATTTCACTGGACTGAAGCATGTGAGCAGAGTTTTCAGGAATTGAAAAATAGGTTGACATCAGTCAGTACCAATATTAGTCTTGCCAGAAGGATCAGAGCGTTATGTGGTATACTATGATTCTTCAGGCATTGGGTTAGGATATGTTCTGATGCAGCATGGTAAAGTAATTGCTTACGCTTCCAGACAGCTAAGGAAACATGAGAAGAACTACCCCACCCATGACCTGGAATTAGCCGCAGTGATTCATGCCTTGAAAATATGGAGGCACTAGCTGTATGGCGTTCATGTAGATATTTTCACTGATCATAAAAGCCTTCAGTACATTTTCACACAGAAAGAGTTGAATCTACGGCAGCGTCGCTGGTTAGAGCTGTTGAAAGACTATGATGTGAATATTTTGTATCATCCAGGGAGGGCCAATGTTGTAGCCGATCCCCTCAACCATAAATCCATGGGGAGTTTAGAACACCTAAATCCAGGACAATGGGAACTAGCCTGAGAACTGCATCATTTAGCCAGTTCGGCCGTCCGTATAGTTGATTCGGGAGACAGCGGAGTAGTAATTCAGAATACGGTAGTATCATCATTAGTTGTGGAAGTGAAAGAACGGCAGTATGAAGACCCTAACCTGGTTCAACTCAGAGATAAGGTTCAGCAAAAGGAAGTTATAGATTTCCAAGTAACTGAAGATGGAGTTTTGTGATATAGGGATCGCCTTTGTGTTCCAGATGCGATAGCACTTCTCTAGCAAATTATGGGTGAGGTGCATTATTCCTGTTGCACTCTTCATCCGGGGTCAACAAAAGATGTACCATGCTATAAAAGAGATTTACTGGTGGCCGGGAATGAAAAAGGAGATAGCAGAATTTGTAGCTCATTGTCCTAATTGCCAGCAACCCGTCGGACTGACACAAGAGATAGTGGTGCCTATGTGGAAAAGGGAGGCGATTAATATGGATTTTGTGACAGGGTTACCTTGCACCAGGCGTAAATTTTATTCCATCTGGGTGATTGTTGACAGGTTGACGAAATTAGCTCACTTTCTGCCAGTCAGGACCACTTTCTCAGCTAAGGATTATGCCGAGCTTTATATCAGGGAGGTATTCAGATTACATGGTTTCCTAGTATATATCATTTCTGATAGGGGAGCACAGTTCACAGCTAGGTTCTGGCAGTCTTTCCAGCGAGGTTTGGGAACCCAGGTTAATCTGAGTACGACATTCCACCCTCAAACAGATGGGCAGGCAGAACATACAATTCAGACGCTCGAGGATATGTTACGAGCGTGCGTGCTAGACTTCAGGGGCAGCTGGGAGGAACATTTACCCTTATTGAGTTTTCCTACAACAACAGTTATCACTAGACAATTCAAATGGCACCTTATGAGGCCTTATATGGATAGAAATGTAGGTCCCCAATTGGTTGGTTTGAAGTTGGAGAAACAGGGTTAATTGGGCTAGATATAATTCATCAGTCAGAAGAGAAAGTGAAGCTTATCAGAGAACGTTTGCTGACAGCTCAGAGCCGCCGGAAATCTTATGCTGATATGTGATGTAGAAACTTGGAGTTCAATGTACACAACTGGGTGTTTCTAAAAGTCTCACCAATGAAGGGCATAATGAGGTTTGTCAAAAAGAGTAAGCTTATCCCGAGGTTTATTGGGCCGTATCGAATACTCCGGAGAATAGGCCAGGTGGCATACGAGCTAGATTTACCTTCCGAATTGGAATCAGTTCATCTGGTCTTTGATGTGTTGATGCTACGAAAGGGCATAGGGGATCTGTCCCGAGTTGTTCCAGTTGAAGATGTCCAAGTCACTGAGGAATTAACCTATGAAGAGATTCCAGTAGCTATATTAGATCGACAGGTTCACAGGTTAAGTACTAAAGATGTTGCCTCTGTTAAAGTACTATGGAGAAATAAGAATAGAGAGGAAATGACTTAGGAAGCTAAGGACGACATGAAATCCAGATATCTTCACTTGTCCAAACTTAGTCCAGACTATGCAGTTAAGGTAAGTTATTGATTCAGTCGTTGTTTCATGATTTGTGTTATATATATTGCTCAATTGACTTCAACCTTATTGAAATAGTTGTGATAGTGTTGTATGAAGTGCCTATACTGGACTTTTCTGCGTTTTAGGATTTTTGGATAGTCCATATTATAGGGGAGACTCTACCAAATTTTTTCTAGAATAAGTAGTTACAAGAGTTAAGGTATCTATAAGCTAAAGTAAAACATTCAAGGACAAATGTTTCTAAGGGGGGGAGGATGTTACACCCCGTAAGTTTCTAATATTTAGACGGCCTATTCGTACGTTGGTTAAGAGTTTTAGAATACAATACGTACGAGAAAGGGCCCAGGGAAAGATCATACGAGCACGGAGTCGAGACCGCACGGAAGCAGGCGGGGCTAGCTGCCCAAAGGGGCAGCGTGGCATAGACCATTCCCTCCGTGATGGGCTCCGTTGCACGCCCGTAAATTGGCGTGACAGGGTCCGTGCCAGGACCCTTGTCCACCACCTCAAGTATATATATATGTTCCATCCTTTGATTTTAAGTTATATTCCCAAATATATAAATGGCCAGAGAAGTGAGAGTACGAAGAAAACAAGTTAAATTCCTCCGTTTATGTTACAAAACGCTACTCGAATTCAAATTAACTTCGGGTATTGAAGTTTAAGGTTGCAGGGAGCATTGCTACGAAGTTATTTTCACGAAATTCGCCCGGCGAATTGTAACTCCGTCGAGCTAAAGTATTTGGAATTGCTCCAAACTAGTGTCAATACAATTCTCCCTTCTGAACTTTCGAGAAATTATGAGTTTTCGACCGTGTTCCGTCAAATTGAAATATAGTTAATATTTATATATAAAGTTATCATTTTTCTCTGAATTTAGTACTGAAATTAGTCATTTTTCCCCAGTAATACAATTGCTGTTGAAAAGAGTGGTTGAATACAATCTAAAACTCGCCAGTTAATTAGTAATCGGCGAACGAGGTATGTTAAGGCAGTTTCCTTCGACAAGTTAGTTTCTTTAGCATGATAGCTCAGTTTGAATCCCAATAAGAATACCAGAAGCATGTCTATTATGATTAGTAGTTCTTATTAGCTGAGATCAGTATTCCATATTAGTTTGGGATGGATTATGATTGTATATCCTTCATGACCGACCCCAGGGTTATTAGCTGTGTCTACGCCCGTCAGGGGCAAGATGATGTCACTCTACGGAGCGGTATGCCGTCCTCCAGGGACGAAGATGTGGTTCCAGGTCCTCATATGTCGTGGTTGGCTCTATGCACCCCCGTCTAGCCTTGTGCCTGCGGTGCAGATATCAGGAGTCCACTGGACTCAAACACAGCTACATCAAGGGGCCGAGCGGGCTCAGTTGCAGACCCAGGGGGCCGGTAGGACAACAATAACTATTAGTTGACTCAGCGCGACCTTGATAGGGGTATATAGACTGAAGTGTACTCACCAGGGCTTATGGGGTCCCCAGGTGGGTTATTCTGTACTGGTTGTACCTTCCGGCTTCTGGAGGCCAGGTAAGGTTTTTGCTTGCTCTAGTTAATAATAAATTAGATATTAAGGAGTTCTATTACTCAAGTATGATCTCTACCCCTTCATTTCAGTTATTCTTTGTTCTATCTCCTTATTTCAGTCATTTACAGTTATCGCCTTCATATTCAGCACATATTGTACTGACGCCCTTTCTGGGGCGCTGCATTACTTGTCTGCAGGTACTGATAGACGAGGAGCAGGTCCCTCGTCGCGTTCAGCCAGCATCACCAGAGCAGTTAGCACCTTTTTTCCTGAGCTTGTAGATAGAATGTTTACTTATTTTGATTGTACAGTTCATGGGTAGGCAGGGGCCCTGTCCCGACCATCATATTACTCCTAGAGGCTTGCAAGTTGTTTCCATTTCCCTGTGGTTAGCTGTTATTTATTGTGTGGGGCCTATATGTGCCTTAGTTTACGTGCTTACCATGTGGGGCCCATATGTGTTTTAGTCTACGTGTTGGCCGTGTGGGGCCTTGCTTAGCTGGCAGATTAGCGGCCTTGTCGGCCATAGTTAGCTTGGCACTGGTTTTACTTTACAGTCATAACTAGACATCATGGTGGCCCACATAGGATTCCTTGTTATTGCATGTTTCTGGTTAGCTGGTTTTCTTTTACAGGTGGCTATAAGGCCTTGTCGGCTGGAGGTTGTATTTACAACCGAGATATAGCCCGTTGTTTTCTTGATTTGGGGAAGTAAGTCTGCACCAGGAGTGCACATGCCTAGTTAAGTCAGTTTAGATCTTAGTAGCGCACCAGGTGCCAGTCGTGCCTCCCAAGATGGGGCGTGACATCATGAAAAGCAATAACCCATGGATAGATCATTAGAATTCCACAAGATTTAGGATAAAACCTCATAAGATTTTTGAATAATACTTCATGAATTAGGAGGGATTGGGCATGGGTGTGAACAAAAACACCCACTCATAACCCTACATACCTGTAAATGGCTAATTCTTACACTCCCTTGAATTCCCAAGAAGAAATTGAAGAAAACCTTGAAGGATTGTCTTGATCACCTTTCTAGACTATCACTCTTGCATGCATGAATATGAAAATGGCCTAAAATGAACTTAACCCCTTTAAAAGTCATTTTTCATAACTCAAAATGACGTAGTTTAGGCCTTAGGATCTTAGAAATTACGGAAAAATCTTACTAAATTAATAGAAAATAACTGCCAGTTGGTCCCCACGAGGGACCTAACGACTCGTGGAGTCATCCGTCAAGTACACTGCTCATCAGGTCTTCAGGGCTCCTCATGGGTGACTTAACGATTCGTTGCCTGGTGACCACACTCGTGGTCACCACTCGTCAGGTAAACTGCCAATGAGTTCAAATAATTTTCACCCAGCTGGCCATGTCTCACTCCACGAATCTTAGTGACTGGCCACGACTCGTGGATGCCTTCCGTTAGGTACACTGTCTTGCTTTTCCTCTTTTCTCAATCATCTCTCCACACGACTGATCTAATGACTCGTAGGACCTGACTACGAGTCGTGATCATGTCCGTGGGGATCCCACTTCCCAATATCAAACTCATCACCTGGGCCTCCCCATGAGTCACATCATGACTCGTGGGCTGATCCAACGGGTCACCTCACAACCCGTTCTGATGTTTGATGCCAAATTTCTAATTTTCTATGATCCAACTCTCGAATCCGATCTTTGTTCTTCTGGGTATAACAATATCTCCCCATTGGGAACATTGATCCTCGAATTTCTAAAAACATATAGAAAAACAAAGAAATGCAATCATCATATTCAAATACCGATCATTTAAGCTGAAAACTGACGGAATGACTATCTCCTATTCAAACTACATAGCTGAACTGAATTCAAGAATCATACATACATCCACATACATAAAAGAAACTTGGTCATATGAACTGATCGTGAAAACTAAATAGAGTTTTAGGTCAAACTGATACCTCAAGCTGGAACTGAGCCGGTAGAGAATAAATGTGGGTATCTAGCCATCATATCCGCTTAGGCTTCCCACATAGCTCCCTCAACATGTTGATTCCTCCATAACACTTTAACTGAAACTACTTCCTTGTTCCTTAGCCTTTGAACTTGACGATCCAGTATTTGTACCGAAACCTCCTCATAACTGACACTGTCCTTCACACCAACACTGCCCATCGGGACATCTTTAGTCGAATCACCCAAACACTTCTTTAAGAGTGATACATGGAATACAGGACGCACAGAAGCTAATTCTGAGGGTAACTCCAATTCGTATGCTACATTGACAACACGTCTCACAATCCGGTACGGGCCGACATAGCGGGGACTAAGTTTTTCCTTCCTTCCGAACCTCATCACCCCCTTCCTAAGAGACACCTTCAGAAATACCCAATCATCAACTTCAAATTCTAATTCTCTCCTTATCACGTCGGCATAGGACTTTTGGCGACTCTGATCGGTTTTTAACCTGTCCCTTATCAACTGAACCTTCTCTATAGCCTCATGAACCAAATTTGGCCCTATCACTGCAGCTTCACCAACTTCAAATCAACCAATGGGCGACTTAAATCTCCGCCCATAGAGAGCCTCAAAAGGTGCCATCTGAATACTGGAATGATAACTGTTAATGTATGCTCGATAAGAGGCAAATGATCATCCCAACTACCTTTGAAGTCCATCACACATGCTCTCAACATGTCTTCGAGAGTCTGAATTATCTGCTCTACTTTGTCATCTGTTTGCGGATGGAATATTGTGCTGAGCTTAATCTGAGTACCAAGTCTTTTTTGACATGACCTCCAAAACTGAGAGGTAAATTGGGTGCCCCTGTCTAAAATAATGGATAAGGGCACTCCATGCAATCAAACTAGCTCCCGAATATATAGTTCGGCATAATCCTCTGCCAAATTTGTGGTTTTGATCATTAGAAAATGGGCGGCCTTGGTCAACCTGTCAACCACAACCCAAATGGAGTCATATTATCGATGAGTACGAGGTAAACCTATGATGAAGTTCATATTAATTTCTTCCCACTTCCAAGTAGGAATGCTAATATCCTGATGCACACCTCCAGGTCTCTGGTGCTCGACCTTTACTTGCTGACAACTTGGGCACTTAGCTACGAATTCTACGATGTCCTTCTTCATGTCATTCCACCAATAGACTTCCCCTAAGTCATGGTACATCTTGGTGGCACCTGGATGGATAGAATACCTAGATCCATGAGCCTCGTGCAACATCCGGCTCCTCAATTCATCAACATCTGGAACACATAGGCAACCCTGGTACTGAAGCACACCATCTCCCCCTTTGGAGAAAACCTCCACTTTCTGATTCTGAATGGCTTCCCTTAACTTTAACAAAATCGGGTCCTCATCTTGTCTAGTTTTTACATCAGTCACTAGGGACGATTCTGATCCATTCTGAACCACAACACCGCCATTGGTCGAGTCAACCAACCTAACTCCCAACCTTGCGAGTCGATGCACATCCTTCACTGGCTCCTTTTTCCCCTCATCCACATGAGACACACTCTCTATAGAGAGTCTACTAAGCGCGTCCGCTACTACATTAGCCTTGCCCGGATGGTAAAGGACACTCATATCATAGTCCTTGAGTAGCTCCAACCACCTCTTTTGTCAAAGATTGAGATCCTTCCGCGAACACATATTGTAAGATCTTATGGTCCGTAAACACATCCACGTGGACCCCGTACAAATAATGTCTCAATATCTTCAAGGCGAATACCACCACGGCCAATTCGAGGTCATGGTCGGATAATTCTTCTCATGAACCTTCAACTGTCTAGAGACATATGCTATAACTTTCCCGCACTGCATCAATAAACACCCAAGTCCGATCCTTGACGCATCACAATACATCACAAACCCATAAGTACCCTCCGATAGAGTTAACACCGGTGCTGAAGTAAGTTGGGTCTTCAACTCTTGGAAGCTCTTCTCACAAGCCTCTGATCATTGGAATTTCACCTTCTTCTGGGTCAACTTGGTCAAAGGGGCTGCAATAGATGAGAAACCCTCAACAAATCTCCGATAATATCTGGCTAAACCCAAGAAGCTCCGAATATCTGAAGGATTCATCGATTTAGGCCAATTCTTTACCGTTTCTATTTTTTGAGAATCCTCCTTTTTCCCTCACTTGATACCACATGGCCCAAAATACTACGAAGTTCAACCAAAACTCGCACTTGCTAAATTTTGCATATAATTGGCGATCCTTGAGAGTCTGTAGCACCACTCTTAAATGAGCGGCATGCTCCTCCTCGCTCCGAGAGTATATCAGGATGTCATCAATAAACACAATCACGAACATATCCAAGTATGGCTTGAAAACCATGTTCATCAAGTCCATAAAAGCTGCAGGAGCATTCATTAGTCCAAAATACACAACTACAAACTCATAATGACCATACTGCCTCCTGAAGGATGTCTTCGGGATATCGCTCACCCGAACTCTAAGCTGATGGTACCCGGATCTGAGATCTATCTTTTAGAAGCACCTGGAACCCTGAAGCTAGTCAAATAAATCATCAATCCTGGGTAGAAGATACCTGTTCTTGATGGTAACCTTGTTCAATTGCTGATATTCAATGCACATCCGAAGGGAACCATCCTTCTTCGAATAAATAAAACTGGTGCACCATATGTTGACTTGCTCCGTCTAATGAAACCCTTATCTAACAGGTCCTTCAACTGCTCTTTCAACTCCTTTAGCTCGACTGGAGACATCCTATAGGGAGGAATAGATATAGGTTGCGTGTTGGGGAGAAGGTCAATAACAAAATCAATCTCCCCCTCGGGAGGGACTCCCTGTAAATCATTTGGGAAGACTTTCGGATTCTCACATACGACTGGAACTAACTGGATAGTCGGGGCCTCGGATTCAACATCTTTAACCCTAACTAGATGGTACACACAACCCTTAGAAATCATCTTTCTGGCCATAAGGTAGGAAATAAAATGACCTACAGGCACAGTTGAACTACCCTTCCACTCTAAGACTAGTTCACCCGGAAATCTGAACTCTACTGCCCCGGTTCTATAATTAATAGAAGCACAACACGCGTACAACCAATCCATCTAAGAATAATGTCAAAGTCATCCATGGCTAACTCTACAAGGTCTTCTGAGGTGACTTTATGTAATATTGTGATCGGACAACTTCTACACACTCGCCTAGCTACAAATGAATCACCAACGAGAGTAGAGACTGAGAATGGTTCTGATAAAATTTCAGGAATGACTCCAAAGCTACTAGAAATATAAGGTGTCACAAAAGACAAGGTATCCCCTGGATCTAACAAAGCATAAGAATCAAGGTGAAACACTCGTAACATACCAGTAACCATATCCAGTGAGGTCTCCTACTCCTGACGGGTCGCTAAGGCATAGAACCTGTTCTGGCGCTGACTGCCAGCTGAACTAGTCGAGGCGCCTTGCTGGGAGGGTTGTGCTGCTGGAGCGGCTGAACTAGCGGATGGCATATTGGCTCCGCCGCCCCTGATCTGGCTGAAGGTCAATCCTTGAGTCTGTGTCCGGGTTTGCCACACCCAAACAAGCGTCTGAGCCAACAAGGCACCTCCCTGGGTGATTCTTACCGCACCTCGCACAAGCTGGGAAGGTGCGCTCTATCTGCATGCTACCCTGGCCCCTCGAATCTGAAGCCCTACTTCTCCAATCCCCTCATGATCTAGATGGTGTATTGGTTGATGATGGTGCTAGGGAGAAATACCTGTGATGAGACTGTTGGCGCTGTCCCCCCCCCCCTCTTGATCTAGGCTGGGAAATCCCATAATTGTCTGTCCGGGCCCTCTTGGCCTCTCTCTGCCTCCGATATACTATCTTCATCTACTGGGCATGCAACACTATGCGGGGAAAATCTATATCTTGATGCAGTATGGCGATCTTACAGTCCTTATCCAGGTTGTCCGCCACTCCATGCACAAATCATCTTACATGAGCCCTCTGGTCTGCCACTAACTCTGGTGCATACTTAGATAAGCGGGTGAACTCTAGAGCGTACTCCTAAACTGACATATCACCCTACTTCAGATTTACAAACTCGGCCGCCTTCAGTTCCCTCATCTCTCGAGGGAAGAACCGATCTAAAAAGGCTGCATGAAACTCTTCCCAACCTATAGGGCCTGCTCCCACTGCCCTACTATCTCTCCATTGTTTAAACCAAATGTGCACCACCCTTTTCAGCTGATAAGAAGCCAAATCAACGCACTCCTCATTTGTCACCCTATGACTTGGGTGATCTTCAGAATCTCATTGATGAATTTATGCGGGTCCTCATCCACTTTTGATCCAAGGAACTTTGGCAGGTTCATTCTTAAGAAATCCCTGACTCGAGCCGCCGCCACATTTCCATTCTATGGAACCTGTGCAACTGCCTGCTGATTGAACTGAGTGGTCAATACCTGCGCGAGCATCTGAATAGCTGTCCGAAACTCAGCATGGACAATCAGCTCTGGTGCATGGTGCTCCTGAACTGGTGGGGCCTGCTGGTGCCCATTCCTGTTTCCATCCTCGTGGCCGTCTCCGTTTCTATTCCTCCTACCATTTACTTTGAGGGGATCTATGATTTTGCAATCGCGAATAACACAAATTATAAGGATAAGGAGACATTTCATCGCATGACATAGATCATGAAAGAAGGGAACATTTCCTAAACGTTTTGTAGCCTCCTCGTCATAAGTATGGCGCGCTTCACACCTATGAAAAAGACTCTACTTAATGCGGCTTTCAGACACCCTAGGACACTTCAAACCTATTGCTCTGATACCAAGTTTGTCACGACCCGAGCGGAGGCCCGGATTGCAACACGAGGCAAGGAGCCCCGAGAGACTCCAAGTCGACCCATGGCATGAACATACATCTAACTCTTCCAATAAGACTGAAGAATCAACATGATAAACTTAGTGAAAGTATAAATTAAACATAACAATAGAATACACAATCTGAAGATGAATACATCCTTTATCTGAAAAGCCTCTAAACATGTCGAGTTGATGGGACAAGATTCCCAACTAACTCAACAAAGCTGAAACTAAAAATACATAGATAAAGTCTAAATAAGTCTATTCCTCGGGAGATGAGGACTCACCAACAATGTAAGATGCTAACTCTGAATACTGACTACAAACGGGGCTGAGGCTAAGAGCCGGTTCCTATATCATGAAACAATACAACATAGAGTATACAGTCAGTATGTGGAATGTACCGAGTATGAAAGTTAAGTAAAATGGATATTTAAAAATATATAAAAACTCATAAGAGATTATAAAAAGTGGGACGACATGCTAGTAACATAAATATCCTAAGATAACATAAGGCTCAAGGTTTTCAAATCGTTCGTAATTCATTCATCATCATAGTTATAAGAGAAACTTTATTAAATCATCACTTGAGCCAAAATAACATGAACATAACAATGCATAAAATATGCAGAACAATGGGAGATTCTTATAATGACATACCCCATATGAGCATACATGAGCCCGACCTATAAATTCCTAGTTGGGAGAGTGTTCGTACCTTTCCAAGGGTAGAACCGTGAAGGGCGTGATATCACACATGAAAGGGCCCATTTGGGCAAAGGGGACAGTCACAAGGGAGGTCCCATCATGTCCTACGGTGGCACGTAGTTTTGAGATTCGGGGCAAAACCTGGGTCCCGAACCTACTCGGTGTTAAATACTACTCCCAAAACATATATAGTACTCATAGTATGATATGCATGAGATTCATGGGCTAGTTAAATCATGATAATCATAAACATGCTTGTAAATACATGAACTAGCTATGAGGGTAAGGCCCGTGAGTCGGTCAAAAACATCATTAGTAAATCATGAGATTCATGCATACTTGTAAGTCATGTATAGACTTTGTAAATCATAAATTCAAAATGGACATTTGAATAAATCCATACTATGACTCATAAATCATGATGTTTTTGTGAATATCCACAATAGAAGTAAAGATCATAACTCAATTCATCATAGGACATGCATAATTAGGCATAATTTATTAGAAATTAAAATAATTAAATTTATAATCGAATTAGTTGTAAAATATGATCATGATTCATAAAATATGATGTAAATCATGAAAAGCAATAACCCATGGATAGATTATTAGAATTTCACAAGATTTAGGATAAAACCTCATAAGATTTTTGAACAATACTTTATGAATTAGGAGGGATTGAGCATGGGTGTGAATAAAAATACCCACTCATAACCCTACATACCTGTAAATGGATGATTCTTACACTCCCTTGAATTCCCAAGAAGAAATTGAAGAAAACCTTGAAGGATTGTCTTCATCACCTCTTTAGAAGTGAACTTAACCCCTTTAAAAGTCATTTTTCATAACTCAAAATGACGTAGTTTAGGCCTTAGGATCTTAGAAATTAAGGAAAAATCCTTACTAAATTCGCAGAAAATAACTGTCAGTTGGTCCCCACGAGGGACCTAACGACTCGTCATCATGGGTCACGACTCATGGAATCATCCGATAAGTACAATGCTCATCAGATCTTCAGGGCTCCTCACGGGTGACTTAACGATTCGTTGCCCGGTGACCATGACCCATGATCACCATTCATCAGGTACACTGCCTATGACTTCAAATAATTTTCACCAAGTTGGCCACTGATCAATCCACGAATCATGGTGACTGACCATGACTCGTGGGGGCCTTCCGTTAGGTACACTATCTTGCTCCTCCTCTTTTCTCAATTATCCCATCCCACGACTAATCTAACGACTTGTAGGGTCTGACCACGAGTCATGATCACGTCCATGGGGATCCCACTTTCCAATTTCAAACTCATCACCTGGGCCTCCCCACGAGTCACATCACGACTTGTGGGCTACTCCAATGGGTCACCTCATGACCCGTTATGATCAGGATGCCAAATTTCTATTTTTCTCTATTTCAACTCCCGAGTCCGATCTTTGGGCTTTCGAGGTATAACAATTATATATTTATTTGATTCCGTAGTGTTGGTTTGGACCCGATATGTATGTTAAGAGATTAATTAAATATATATAAACCTTATCAAATATTATTGTAGGATGATAAATATTACTTCATTCTTAATTAGAAATTTTGATTCCGTGTCATGACAATGAAATCAGGAGAAATTTATCCTCCCAAGTGTAATTAATTTTTTTAGGAATTTCCATTTTGCACATGGTAAAATGGATTGGGATGGTACCTGATAACACAAAGGTTGGGATTCTAAAACTAGATTATGAACTTAAAACAAATGCGGAAGCAAAACTAGAAAATTAATTGAAAAATTCTAAACAAAAATTAAGAGATATGGATTTGACAAGATCCAAGTAACAACAAATTGGCTATAGGTAAACTAAACGCCTTTACTTGAGAAACTAATCAAGCTTATAATCAGATCTTGACCACTTAATGAGTAAAGTTAGACAATAATTAGTAAGTGTATTAATCGCCTTCTAAGAATAGCAAGAAGAAACCAAAGATATCAATAAAGAAATTATGTTACTACCATAAACTATGAACTAGTTAAGTTACAAGACAAATTCAAAAGTAATCTGCCACAAAGGTTCAAAAGAACTCTCAAATATATTAATATTCAAAATCTGATTTTCATGAATAAACAAAGACCCCTTTATATAGTAGTGCAGAAGGGATTGGTCAAAGATAACATAAATGAAGTGATACATCCTAGGGCCTAGAAAACTACCATACACATTATCCTATGAAGTCAACATAGAACAAAACAACTATTATCATTAGATGTGACCTCATCGCCACACACTCTGAATTTGNATCCTAGGGCCTAGAAAACTACCATACACATTATCCTATGAAGTCAACATAGAACAAAACAACTATTATATGGCATAGAAGGCTGCCACACACAAAGTCCTAGGAAGTCAATATTGAAATAAATAACTCTTAAATATAATTCTAGAAACTAATTAAAAAAATACTGTAGTATTTTCTCCATTTGGGGGCTGATTTGGACCCCATTTCATCTCCTCTTGGACTTTAATTTGGGCATCCAAATAGATGTAAGACTTGAAGAAAATATCTTTATTGGAGTTGAGATCTTCTTTCATCACAAGACACTTTTTAATAGCTAATTTCAACCCATTAAGTTGGTCTTCAAATTTTCTTGTTTGTGATCTTGTCATGGGGCCTCTTGGAACTTCCAAATCTTCCTTAGTTGATGTTGAGTTTCCATGGATGTTATCATTCCCCTATTCTTCAAGAGAATTCGTCTTCAAATTCAATGTTGTATCAAATAAAGAAAGATCAGAAACATTAAAGGTAGCACTACATTGTTATTCACTAGGAAGATCAAGTTTGTAAGCATTATCTCCAATCTTTTCAAGGACTTCATATGGACCATCTACTCTTGGGTGTAATTTGGATTTTATTTTGGCAGAAAACCTTTCCTTCCTAAAGTGCACCCACACTAGATCTTCGGGCTTGAAAGTAACATATTTTCGCCCCTTATTTCTTCTTAAGGCAGTTTGTTCATTCTTCCATTCAATTGCAAGCCTTGTTTTTTCATCAATCTTCTTCATCATTTCAGCCTTCTTCCTACCATCAAGATTAACAATATCATTAGTAGGCAAAGACAGCAAATCAAGGGGAGTGGTGTGATGTGTTGCGGAATTACAACACTATTGACGCTCAAAAGTAAGAAAATAGCATGGACTTAGGTGTATTTATGTGGATATGAGGCACTTTTCCTTTGATTTCAGGATAAATGGGTGTTGGAACAATAAATTACAAAAGAAAGCTAAAAGTGTGCAAAAAAGGGCAAAAAGTGCAGTCCACAGTATGATCCGTAGGATGGACCTGCAAGTCGTACTGAGGGCCTTGATAAGAAGCTGAAAGTTTAACCTGAAAGATTGATTCCATGAGAATTGATGATGGTAAGAGTCATGGTAAACCAGTCGTGATAAAATCCAGAAGAATTTCACAGGAGGTTGATTCTCAGTACGAGAGTATCATACGACCCATGAGATGAAGGTACGAGTCGTACCATACCGGTCATGGTGAAGTTCAGACAAAGGTTCAAAGTACCCGGATCAAGCCAAGGGTGCAATGTACGAGTCATAGGATGTAGGTACGAATCGTACCTTGGCCCAATACTTAGCCAAAATTCAGCCAACACTTCAAGCCACGAGTCGATGCCACGGTCCATGAGAAGCCCTTACGAGTCGTAGATGGACCCATGACGAGGTCGGCTACAGATATGGAAAGCAGTCCTGTTAGTTTAGGAAAATGATTATTGTATATCTATAAATACTTTTTATGTTTTATTTTTCATAAAGGACGACGAATAGATTTAATTTTAGTAGGAAAACATTGTAGTAAGCAATTTTACATCAATGAAAGAGAGATTGAGTTGGTTCAACCTTTTCTTGAATTCATATTTTTCTTGCTACTTGTTATTCAAGATTTCGTGGATTAATTGAAGAAATCATTTTTTCTCAATCATCTTTGTAAGCATTATTTTATGTATTCAATCATGTATACAATTCACAACCTTGCAACTATGAGAGGCTAAAACCTCCATAGCTAGGGTTGTGGGAACTATGGCGGATTAACAAGCTAGGGTTGCACAAAGTGATTCTAAAACCAATACTAAGTACTTATATTGTAGTTTCTTCATCTTTAATGATTCTTAGCAGTGTGCAACGTTAGGAAGTGCCTGAATTCTTTACTTGATTTGGTCGAAGAGGTAGAGATTAGGAAAAGAGAATTACAACAGAGCCTTGATCTTGATGATCATTATATTAACTTGAGTTGTGATCGTAGGATAGTTATATTTGGAACTTAGTGATAACTGTTAGTTTTCAAAACTCATGAGACTTGGTCGAGTAATTGAGGATAGTCATATTCAATAGGGATTGGTCGATCATTTGAATGAACCTAAGTTATCAGTTTTGTAAGTAAGTATTGGTAAAGATCACGAGTGTATACCCAAAGCTGTTATGAACCTATAGGGAACAAAAACCCTAGTTATCCTTTAACTATTGATTTGCAAATATAATCTTGACTGTTGGTTATTTCTATTATTGATTTTTATTAGAATCCCCCTATTGTGAAGTAATTACCATACAAGTTCATCTACTGTCTATAATCTAGATCTTCCATATTCCCTATGGGATCGACCCCAACCTCTAAGTTGGATTCATTATTGATAACGTCCGATTCATACTTCAGTTGGAAGTGTGGTTTGAGCGTTATCAAAAAGTGGTGTCATTGTCAAGGAATACGACTAAGACTAGGTTATTAGCTTGTATTTGACTTGTTGTTAGTTACTTTACTTTTTACGTTTTTTCCTTTGTTTTTCATTTGTGACATCCTCAGGTTATCATCTAGGGATAAACCCTCCATTCAAACACTCAAAGATGGAACATGATCAGCTGCCAACCTTAGTGAAAGGAATTGTGACCAATGATACTTTGGAAACTGTGATAATGAATTATGGAGATGAAGATGAATTGAAAAGAGTGGAGGAAATATACCTTGATGATACCTGATAAGTCACAAAAGTAACGTCGTGTCGCGGCGTTAAATCTATGATCATAGGCCATTTTTGTTTTAGCTCACTTTTAGCCTATATTGCCCCACCAAAGTTTCATGAATCCCTTTATCCCAAATTTGAGCCTTAATAGACCATATTTATTTGATTTACCTATTAACCGTACCCATTTGTTTATAATGAACTTGTTTGGCCCTGGTCCTTCCTTGGATATTGTGAACCTCAACATAAGCAAAATGCTTAAGTTGAGGGTGGC